>MU827785.1:2479894-2494883 GCA_029204205.1 Desmophyllum pertusum | reverse complement strand
GGTATCGCCAAAATCTTTCTTGTCTTGGACAGGGAAACCTTTGACAAAAACTTCTTTTTTAAAACATGAGTTCTGGCGAGCGAAAGTTTCCAATTATTTTGATATGTCACGTAACATTTATGTATGTCACGTGTATATTTCAGGAATTTCATTGAACATTTGCAAGTCTATTCCATGCCCAGTGAATGAAAACTCGTTTATAGCTCTATGAAAAACTAATAAGTGGAATAATGTCTTCGTAATATTTTTTCTGAAGCAACCGCGATGTGAGCTGGCGGCGTGAAGTCTTTTGCCGATATCAATGACTGTTCCCTGACGTGAAATTATTACTTCACAGGATTCTGTTTTACCTTCGTTGACAATTGGTAAAAACAAAATAAATTTTCTGACTCGAGCCCAATGTGAACATTCAGAACCGAGTGTTGATATTTAAAATCACGAAACAGAAACCTCACAAAAAAAAAAAAACATTACTTTGAATCAGATGAAAAACAATTCTGAACCGAGCGACCATCAAACCAATAATATGCCGGACAGTGTGCGGTGAACCGGCGCTTGCGTTTTAATTTATTTCATCATACAGTTACGGTTTGCAAAACTTTACTTTGGGGCGAAAAGAGAAGCGTTAGAACACACAGTTGTATGAAAATATATCGTATGTAATAAGTATATTTGTTTGCTAGTGTAGTTTTAAAGAATCGGTCGTTAACGTTCCACAAATAACTAAACTCTAGTTGAAATCCTCGGGCCCCTTTCAAAAACTGAAAGGAACACACGGAAATAGATAAGACCAAGAAGATAAAGAAAATGGCATTTCTGGTTTTAATATTTTGAGCAAATTTTCAGCTAGTTTTTTGAAGATGTTTGTCTTGATTGATCAAATTACACCTGGTTAGGAATCCTGACCCTCATCGGTATCTTGCACAAATAAAATCATAACACAACTTGCCCCAGCTATACATGTACAGTTGAACCTCTCCTTACGGACACCTCTCTAATTAGTACACCTCTCCATTACAGAACCGTTTTCTTGCGTCCCGGCATAATGCCCATATATTCTACTATAAAGAAAACCTATATAATACGGACCCTCTCTAATACGGACAAACGGACACTAAATATCGGCCCCAGAGAGCAAATTCATACAAATTTAACCTTCTTATGTGCTCCAAGCACGAAAGAGGAATACGTAAGTAAAGTAAATATTACGGACACTCCAGTGATAATAGGTTCTTATTCGAAATACATTTTCTTTGTGGTTACAGGATCCAAAAGTAATTCAAGTGTTCCATCTGCCCATAAAATAAAAGTAGGCATTTGTTTTCAATCAGTTTATCGACATGCTATTGCCATTTGGTCCCATTTATCATGGAGATTTCTTATCGTCAGTGGAGCATTTCAAAGTTGACGTCATATTTCATGACCTCATTAATACGGATACCTCTCTAATATGGAACACTTTGCTCCGTCCCTTCGGTGTCCGTATCAGAGAGGTTCAACTGTATTGTTTAGGCACCAAATTTATAATCTCAAATGAACAGATTGCGAAAAAAAATCGACATCGACATGCTGAGTGGCTGCTAAAAGCGTGAACGGACACTGAACTATAGCTTTAGCCCCAAAATGTATTTTTAATGTTCGTTTTTTCCTTGTTGCAACATTCAAACGTCTTATAAAATGATGTATTTTACGCACTGATTACAATCTCGTGGAAAATAAACAAACAGCAGACGAAACCTTTCATGCGTGTGTTCGCTGACTTTTTTTTGCTAGGTTTAAGTTTTAAATTACTTTTTGTGAAAGAAGAAAGTAATATTTTCTTTAAATCTTTCGGGTTTCCTGGGCCTTTAAGGCGGGATTCTACCTGAATGCCATTTTCCCGCCACTTAACATGGGTTTAATGGAAATATCTCGTTCACGTTTCAAGCAATCCAAAAACTCTCCACTCATCCCATGAATCTATGTTATGGGGTGTTTTGTAAATTTTTGGATGATTTTTGGGTATTTTGGGGAGGACATAGTTTTTCTCAAAGGAGTTGTAAAATTTAGGGAAATAAGAAATATTGAAGATTTAATGTAGTTTTAAAATTAGAATTTGAAGTCAAAAATTAGTGGATTGACACAACAGACAGTTGATAACCACGCAAGAGCACCCGAGTGGGTATCAACTGTCTGTTGGTGTTCCAAATCAGGTAGAATCCCCCCTTAACCCCCCACCTCTCTGGAACAATTCCCTCCGTGAAGGGTATGATTATTTGCTGGAACCACACATTCAGGGTTTGTACTCTCACCACCACTTTTGGTTGGGATGGAATGTTAAGCCCTGGTCAAACGGCGCATGATAGTCGATGATAGTTTTAAACACCTATAAACTACCATCAACTATCATGAGCTATCATGCGCCGCGTGGTCAAATGGGAAAAACTATCATCGACTATCATGGAGAATTTGAACATGTTCAAAGTGAATGATAGTCGATGCTAGTGCATGATAGTTTGTGGTCAAACGGGAGCGTGAGCTTCACTATCATGGACATCGACTATCATGTGCCGTTTGACCAGGGCTTTCGGGCAGACGTCACTCTGTGCTGCCCTTTGGGACTCTGAGTTTTTTATGAGATCATGTCACCTTCATAGCTAAGTGTATTGCACAATAAACTTGTATCTTATCTTATCTTAAACTAGGAAAAACTGACCAAATTGACGATCAGACTCAACAATGGAGGATATACAGGAGGCTGGTATTTGAGCAAGGTAACTAACTATTAGCTCGGGTGAGAGAGGAAGAAGTGGGGTTGGGGGTGAGAGTGTACATGAACGCCATAAAATCCTGAACCTATTTGTCCACACATATTCTCCTGGTGCGAGCGCCATCTCTACTATCATATCACTAATTTACATATAATCAATGATTCTTCGTTTTCTTCATGTTCGTGTGCAGAACACCAAGAGATGAGTGGATGTTTCATTCTCGTGCTACTGCTGGTTAACAGGAGGTCTGCACACCAAGACACTGGGAGCTTTTTGATCCTTATACTCCAGTTGGGTCATGATCAGCAGCGAAATTCTTCTGGCTGATTTTCATGCATTCTGTGTAATAAACCTGGGCAGGGCATTCTTAGACACTGGTGTTGGTAGTTATGCGTAAGAAGCTCGGATTGAATAGCTTTACAAGTGACCAACACACATTGAATGTAAACACATTGAAATGATGCTTTTGTCAACAATTCAGAAGGTTGGGACCGGCAGGGCTTGGTTTAGTTGGGGCTGGCAGGGTTTGGGTTAGTTGAGACCAGCAGGGCTTGGGTTAGTTGGGAATGGCAATGGGCAAAGATAAAGAAATCAGTGGGTTTGTGCGCATGGCGCGTGAAAAACTACCCGGCATTAGGGCAGGTTTAGTTTGACTAGATGACAATTGGCAAGAGTGGGAATTTCCAGAATTAATCAAATCTTTATGGAAGTGCTGTGACGAAAACCCTCAACGAAGACCAGAAGCATGACCCACCAAGCTGCTACACATCAAACTGCTACGCATCAATGAAAAATCCTGTTATGCCTGCATCTGCGGTAATGGTGAGGATCACAGCTGTGCAGAGTGTATGTAAATCCCTGGCTTAAACCAGCATGGGAAGGTCTTGTGTGAGAAGAAGTTGTGCTTTAACTGCACAGGAACAAGACACCGAGGACAAGAGTGCCACACCAAGCTTACCTGTCAACATTGCTGCGGCAGACATCACACATCTATTTGTAACAGGTTGCCTGGTATCAATCAGATGATGTTGAGAACAGGTGAGGGATCTGTTATTTATCTGGTGATGGTGGTAGTTGTTGATGGTATGGAGGGCACAGCATTAGACACTGGTGTTTGTAGTTGTTATGCGTCAGAAGCTTGGCTTGAATGGCTTTACAAGTGACCAAAACACATTGGATGTAAACACACCAATCCAGTTCAGACGGCCAGGCCAATCCAGTTCATCTGGTCGAGACCAATCAAGTTCATCCGGTCCACACCAATCCTGACCAGTTATAATTATAAAAGTAATATATAATAATGATAAGAACCTTCCCAGAGTCCTTTGCAACTGGAAATTTTTCAATGACAAATAACTTTGTCAATTTGCGGCCCAGAAGGGTGAAACACCACAAGGTAATAACACTTACCATAAATAACTCTCATATCAAACTTTGTGTGATGACGTCATTAGTCACGTGACCACGCCCGAAAATGCGTTTTTGTTTACTGTGAGAACAGGCCGCTATCAATTGAAAAGCAATCAATCTAGATAGCAAGATATTGAAATGGGCATTTTGAAATGGCCAGGTGACATCTGGCATTTTAAATTTAAGGGGGCTATACACGGGTGCAAAAATATGTGGAAATTTTGTTCTGCGATATCTCATAAAGCATAAGGTGTATAGCAACCAAAATCTACATGTGGATAGATGTTTATGTGAAGAACACATTTTTGAACTCGTTTCGTACGTGACGTCATCAGTCACGTGACCAGATTGCTTTGAATATTTTAAATTGCTTTAAAAGTACATTATGCTCAATAAAACAGCGCCTTATTCCTGTCAGTTGTAGATATTGATGTAAGGTTTATCAGAAGGGCGATTATTATTTTTTCTTTTAAATATCAGGGAAGAGCAGCGCATGAGTAGCGCATGAAAAGTTGGTTATTGGCGCTAAATCAGCCACTTATTAATTTAAAACCAAAAAGAGAAATTTATGAGAGGTTTTAGAGCATCCTCTTTCCAGTTCGCTTGTCTGTTTTGCAAAATTAAATCTCCGTCTTAGGGCTCAGGGATGTAATTTAGCAGTTCCTTGGGGCCTGGGGAGGAGAGAGGATTGGGGCGAGACTGTGCTCTCGCGCCATTTTCTGCGGCTTACGCCGTCGTCATGTGACTCACGTCAACTACTCGCGAGGTTCGTCTACAAAACGTTTTTGTGGACGTCTGTCTTGTGGACTTAAAAAATATTTAAACTTCGTTTTATTGTTAAAGAGAGAGAGTAAAGTCCTTCGGACAGGAGAAAAAGTGTGGATTCAAGTGGTCATAACATCACATGACGCCAAAACAGCACCATCAAGTAAGTAAGCTAAGTTGTTATCACCGTTCCGCTCGTGAAGCAGCTGGCAGTGCATGTGAGCGCTTTGCTAAATATTATGAGCTTAATTATAAGCTTATTAATAAAACGTACCTTTACTTTATATTACCTTTACATGTTCTATGACAAGAGATACCTTTGGTTAGTTTTTTTCTGCTAGAATAGACCAAGCTTTTAACACCTTCGTTGGTAAATTAACACTGATCATCTGTTGTTTACATCCGATGCAATCAGCTATGTGTTGAAACGAAACTAGAAGGCATAGCTCTGCCTCTCTTGAATTGAAATTCTCAGTCCCTAAGCTGAGCTCGGTAAGCAAACAACAGATGATCAGTGTTAATTTACCAACGAAGGTGTTAAAAGCTTGGTCTATTCTAGCAGAAAAAAACTAACCAAAGGTATCTCTTGTCATAGAACATGTAAAGGTAATATAAAGTAAAGGTACGTTTTATTAATAAGCTTATAATTAAGCTCATAATATTTAGCAAAGCGCTCACATGCACTGCCAGCTGCTTCACGAGCGGAACGGTGATAACAACTTAGCTTACTTACTTGATGGTGCTGTTTTGGCGTCATGTGATGTTATGACCACTTGAATCCACACTTTTTCTCCTGTCCGAAGGACTTTACTCTCTCTCTTTAACAATAAAACGAAGTTTAAATATTTTTTAAGTCCACAAGACAGACGTCCACAAAAACGTTTTGTAGACGAACCTCGCGAGTAGTTGACGTGAGTCACATGACGACGGCGTAAGCCGCAGAAAATGGCGCGAGAGCACAGTCTCGCCCCAATCCTCTCTCCTCCCCAGGCCCCAAGGAACTGCTAAATTACATCCCTGAGCCCTAAGACGGAGATTTAATTTTGCAAAACAGACAAGCGAACTGGAAAGAGGATGCTCTAAAACCTCTCATAAATTTCTCTTTTTGGTTTTAAATTAATAAGTGGCTGATTTAGCGCCAATAACCAACTTTTCATGCGCTACTCATGCGCTGCTCTTCCCTGATATTTAAAAGAAAAAATAATAATCGCCCTTCTGATAAACCTTACATCAATATCTACAACTGACAGGAATAAGGCGCTGTTTTATTGAGCATAATGTACTTTTAAAGCAATTTAAAATATTCAAAGCAATCTGGTCACGTGACTGATGACGTCACGTACGAAACGAGTTCAAAAATGTGTTCTTCACATAAACATCTATCCACATGTAGATTTTGGTTGCTATACACCTTATGCTTTATGAGATATCGCAGAACAAAATTTCCACATATTTTTGCACCCGTGTATAGCCCCCTTAAATTTAAAATGCCAGATGTCACCTGGCCATTTCAAAATGCCCCATTTCAATATCTTGCTATCTAGATTGATTGCTTTTCAATTGATAGCGGCCTGTTCTCACAGTAAACAAAAACGCATTTTCGGGCGTGGTCACGTGACTAATGACGTCATCACACAAAGTTTGATATGAGAGTTATTTATGGTAAGTGTTATTACCTTGTGGTGTTTCACCCTTCTGGGCCGCAAATTGACAAAGTTATTTGTCATTGAAAAAATTTCCAGTTGCAAAGGACTCTGGGAAGGTTCTTATCATTATTATATATTATTATTATTATTATAACTGGTCAGGATTGGTGTGGACCGGATGAACTGGATTGGTCTCGACCAGATGAACTGGATTGGCCTGGCCGTCTGAACTGGATTGGTGTGTTTACATCCAATGTGTTTTGGTCACTTGTAAAGCCATTCAAGCCAAGCTTCTGACGCATACAACTACAAACACCAGTGTCTAATGCTGTGCCCTCCATACCATCAACAACTACCACCATCACCAGATAAATAACAGATCCCTCACCTGTTCTAAACATCATCTGATTGATACCAGGCAACCTGTTACAAATAGATGTGTGATGTCTGCCGCAGCAATGTTGACAGGTAAGCTTGGTGTGGCACTCTTGTCCTCGGTGTCTTGTTCCTGTGCAGTTAAAGCACAACTTCTTCTCACACAAGACCTTCCCATGCTGTTTAAGCCAGGGATTTACATACACTCTGCACAGCTGTGATCCTCACCATTACCGCAGATGCAGGCATAACAGGATTTTTCATTGATGCGTAGCAGTTTGATGTGTAGCAGCTTGGTGGGTCATGCTTCTGGTCTTCGTTGAGGGTTTTCGTCACAGCACTTCCATAAAGATTTGATTAATTCTGGAAATTCCCACTCTTGCCAATTGTCATCTAGTCAAACTAAACCTGCCCTAATGCCGGGTAGTTTTCACGCGCCATGCGCACAAACCCACTGATTTCTTTATCTTTGCCCATTGCCATTCCCAACTAACCCAAGCCCTGCTGGTCTCAACTAACCCAAACCCTGCCGGCCCCAACTAAACCAAGCCCTGCCGGTCACAACCTTCTGAATTGTTGACAAAAGCATCATTTCAATGTGTTTACATTCAATGTGTGTTGGTCACTTGTAAAGCCATTCAATCCGAGCTTCTTACGCATAACTACCAACACCAGTGTCTAAGAATGCCCTGCCCAGGTTTATTACACAGAATGCATGAAAATCAGCCAGAAGAATTTTCGCTGGCTGATCATGACCCAACTGGAGTATCAGGATCAAAAAGCTCCCAGTGTCTTGGTGTGCAGACCTCCTGTTAACCAGCAGTAGCACGAGAATGAAACATCCACTCATCTTTTGGTGTTCTGCACACGAACATGAAGAAAACGAAGAATCATTGATTATATGTAAATTAGTGATATGATAGTAGAGATGGCGCTCGCACCAGGAGAATATGTGTGGACAAATAGGTTCAGGATTTTATGGCGTTCATGTACACTCTCACCCCCAACCCCACTTCTTCCTCTCTCACCCGAGCTAATAGTTAGTTACCTTGCTTCAAATAACAGCCTCCTGTATATCCTCCATTGTTGAGTCTGATCGTCAATTTGGTCAGTTTTTCCTAGTTTAAGATAAGATAAGATACAAGTTTATTGTGCAATACACTTAGCTATGAAGGTGACATGATCTCATAAAAAACTCAGAGTCCCAAAGGGCAGCACAGAGTGACGTCTGCCGAAAGCCCTGGTCAAACGGCACATGATAGTCGATGTCCATGATAGTGAAGCTCACGCTCCCGTTTGACGACAAACTATCATGCACTAGCATCGACTATCTTCACTTTGAACATGTTCAAATTCTCCATGATAGTCGATGATAGTTTTTTCCCATTTGACCACGCGGCGCATGATAGCTCATGATAGTTGATGGTAGTTTATAGGTGTTTAAAACTATCATCGACTATCATGCGCCGTTTGACCAGGGCTTAACATACTATCGCAACCAAAAGTGGTGGTGAGAGTACAAACCCTGAATGTGTGGTTCCAGCAAATAATCATACCCTTCACGGAGGGAATTGTTCCAGAGAGGTGGGGGGTTAAGGGGGGATTCTACCTGATTTGGAACACCAACAGACAGTTGATACCCACTCGGGTGCTCTTGCGTGGTTATCAACTGTCTGTTGTGTCAATCCACTAATTAGTTGACTTCAAATTCTAATTTTAAAACTACATTAAATCTTCAATATTTCTTATTTCCCTAAATTTTACAACTCCTTGAGAAAAACTATGTCCTCCCCGAAATACCCAAAAATCATCCAAAAATTTACAAAACACCCCATAACATAGATTCATGGGATGAGTGGAGAGTTTTTGGATTGCTTGAAACGTGAACGAGATATTTCCATTAAACCCATGTTAAGTGGGCGGGAAAATGGCATTCAGGTAGAATCCCGCCTTAAAGGCCCAGGAAACCCGAAAGATTTAAAGAAAATATTACTTTCTTCTTTCACAAAAAGTAATTTAAAACTTAAACCTAGCAAAAAAAAAGTCAGCGAACACACGCATGAAAGGTTTCGTCTGCTGTTTGTTTATTTTCCACGAGATTGTAATCAGTGCGTAAAATACATCATTTTATAAGACGTTTGAATGTTGCAACAAGGAAAAAACGAACATTAAAAATACCTTTTGGGGCTAAAGCTATAGTTCAGTGTCCGTTCACGCTTTTAGCAGCCACTCAGCATGTCGATGTCGATTTTTTTTCGCAATCTGTTCATTTGAGATTATAAATTTGGTGCCTAAACAATACAGTTGAACCTCTCTGATACGGACACCGAAGGGACGGAGCAAAGTGTCCATATTAGAGAGGTATCCGTATTATAGAGGTCATGAATATGACGTCACTTGAAATGCTCCACTGACGATAAGAACTCTCCATGATAAATGGGACCAAATGGCAATAGCATGTCGATAAACTGATTGAAAACAAATGCTACTTTTATTTATGGGCAATGGGACACTTGATTAACTTTGATCTGTAACCACAAAGAAATTGTATTGAATAAGAACTATTATCACTGGAGTGTCCGTAATATTTACTTACTTACTTAATCCTCTTTCGTGCTTGAGCACATAAGAAGGTTAAATTTGTATGAATTTGCTCTCTGGGGCCGATATTTAGTGTCCGTTGTCGCGTATTAGAGAGGGTCCGTATTATATAGGTTTTCTTTATAGAGAATATATGGGGCATTATGCCGGACCAAGAAAACTGTCTGTAATAGAGAGGTGTACGTATTAGAGAGGTGTCCGTAAGGAGAGGTTCAACTGTACATTTATAGCTGGGCAAGTTGTGTTATGATTTTATTTGTGCAAGATACCGATGAGGTCAGGATTCCTAACAAGGTGTAAGTTGATCAATCAAGACAAACATCTTCAAAAACTAGCTGAAATTTGCTCAAAATATTAAAACCAGAAATGCCAGTTCTTATCTCTTGGTCTTATCTATTTCCGGTGTTCCTTCAGTTTGAAAGGCCGAGGATTTTCAACTAGAGTTTAGTTATTTGTGGAACGTTAACACCGATCTTTAAAACTACACTAGCAAACAAATACTTATTACATACGAATATTTTCAACAACTGTGTGTTCTACGCTTCTCTTTTCCCCCAAAGTAAAGTTAGCATACCGTAACGTATGATGAAATAAAATAAAACGCAAGCGCCGGTCACGCACACTGTCCGGCTTATTATTGTTTTGATGTCGCTCGGTTCAGAATGGTTTTTATCTGATTCAAAGTAATGTTGTTTTTTTTTATCGGTTCTGTTTCGTGATTTAATATCAACACTCGGTTCTGAATGTTCACGGCTCGATTCAGAAATTATTTGCTTACCACTTTGTCAACAAAGGTACAGAATCCTGTGAAGTAATAATTTCACGTCGGGAAACAGTCATTTATATCGCAAAGACTTCACGCCGCCAGCTCACGTCGCGTGCTTCAGAAAAATATTACGAAGAAATTATTCCACTTATGAGTTCATAGAGCTATAAACGAGTTTTTCATTCACTGGGCATGGAATAGACTTGCAAATGTTCAATGAATTCCCTGAAATATACACGTGACAGACATAAATGTTACGTGACAATCAAATTGGAAACTTTCGCTCGCATAACTCATGTTTTAAAAAAGAAGTTTTCAAGTTTTCCCTGTCAAGACAAGAAAGATTTGCGATACCCAGATGATCTAACCTGAGTGTCAGGCGAATTTTTCCGCGCTCTCTTTTACTCTTCGTCTTTACGTGGTCGCGCTGAAAATACGCCTGACACAATTCCTTTACGAATGCCTTCCGCCCCCTTTTCGTGATGGATTGACATTGATTGACATGACTTCTAAATAGCCAATCAAAATTACTTCCGATACGCGACACTCGCGAAAATGCCGGATTTCACGCGTGGAACGAAACAGCTTTGGACGCCATTTTTGTTGTGAATGTTTCGAGAGGAAACGTTTGAAATCAAATCTTTCAATTTTCCCGGTATTTATATCTACATGGGAGATTTTGCCATTGAAAGAAGGATGACTATTAGATATTATGTGAGTAAACAGCACGGCAAGTGAAGGAATAGTAAGCTTATCTTCGATCGATCGATCGATCGATCGAACCTACTCTGTGGCTGTTGCGATCGACTACGTGATGGCATGTGCTTCATTTTCTTTAGCAACTAATAAATAGATTGATGTGATTTTATTGTTAGATCATTGACTTGTACTAGATGGACAAACTATTTTGCGCCCGGATTTTGTGATAGATAATTTGTAAAGCAATCATGGAAAGCATTTTTAAACATATTTTAAAATAATTATTAAATGTTTATATGCCACTTTTGATCAAGGAATGTGATTTCTTGGAATATCCTTTTCCTAATCCAATTATTTTATTTGAAACATATTCCTTTCTTGGTCACACAGTGGATTTTAGGGAATTTTAGCCAAGTATCAGAAATTTGTGTGTAATAATATTATTGCACACAAATTTCTTGTCTGACATAATTTTTAAACCCAGAGGCATGAACTTTATGGATGAGGGTTGACAGGATCGGACACTGCTAATGATTTAAAACTAAAAATAACTTAATATGCAGTTGTTGAGCTACTCTTGCATGGTTGCTTCAGGTCGGGAAAAAGCCAGCATTTTTTTTTTCATGGTATCAGGGAAAATTCGGAGAATTTAATATCTGGTCAGAGAATTCTTAATTTCTCAGGTAGGTAGACAGGAGGTTGCTACATGTTTTGATGATGAGTATTGTTGATGCAGAAGACTGTCTTATTATGGTCAAAAAAATGTTTTTTGGAAAAGAAATGAAAGCAAATTGCACATGTCATCAGCTTGCCCCTGGGGAAGACCCCCAGGACAACCAGGGGAATTGTAAACTTAGTTAATCCTTGACCCAGTGGTAGGGGATGTTTCTCAACAAAAATTCCCCCTGATATCCACCTATATATAAGGTGTAAGGGACTGTGCAATAATTACCAGGAGGGGGGGCATAAAATAAAATCAAAGCAAGGATGGGGGGGGGGGGGGGGGGGCTCAAGGTAAAATAAGTCACTCAAGAGAGGGGGGGCTTAACATTTTATTTCAAGTACATATTACATTGGCGAATCCATACCTATTTAATAATAAGGTGGGGACCGAATATAACACACAGGCTCTTTTCCTTCTGCTATGGCTCTGTTGTACATTGCTACGGAGGTGGTGTTTGTCCCAGACGCGATGTCCAACAATTAAACAGGTAGTAGCAGCTCTTCTTTCTGTTATAAAATTTTAATCTACAGGTGCGTGTAGAGGAAAATGCAGGGTATTTGTATAAAGGTGTGTGTATACTGTGAGGGAGGGGGGGGGGGGGGTCGTACATAATTTCTGACTGATTAGAGGGGGGGCAATAACTAAATTCACTCCTTTAGGAGGGGGTATTAACCTAATATTGTCCTACACGAAGCCCATTTTCCAAACCCCCCCCCCATCCTGATAATTATTGCACAGTTCCTAATAGAGAGGGATTTGTCTCAGTGATTCATGACCAGGCAATAGTCTGGGATCATTTTGAAAATTTTATTTTGTAAATCAAACACAAATAACATCTTGAGACAGCTGATTTTACATTGATATGTCATCACTATTTTTCAGTGGACAAGGAGTCATAAGTATAGGGTGTTTTCATCTGATTATTATAGATACCGTAATATGTCCCGGATCACAGACATCGTTGTTGTTCGCATGATTTTACAAACTTGTTGAATTCCCCCCAACCGACCCCCCGTTTTAAAAATTCATTGAACATTTAAAACATGCATGGACTACGTTGTTCCATTCACAATTCAAACCCGAAAATGAAAAACCCAAAATTCCAGAAAAAGGATTTGCGCAGAGGTATTTGGGTATAAGAACACATCCTCTTTTAAGCTTGTTGTCCGAACGTTTCAGGAATTTCAAAACATGGAATTTTTGGTCAAATGGAATGCAACAGATCCAATAATTAATATTACAATAGTATAGTATTTTCCTTCCTCCCCTTCTTCCCCAACCCAGTCGGCAATCAATCAAATCCAATCTATCCTTCCTATTCCCCCCAACTAAATCTAGCTCTGTTTTACAACAAGGCTATTTCGATAATTGGGAGCGGGCGAGGGGATTTGTGCCCCCCCTCTTCGCGCTCAATTTGGCGCCTCCTCGTACGTACCTGCGCTCTCATTAATCTGAATGCCTGGAACAGGGACTTATACAACATATCCCCCTGGTTGTCTCCGGGGGTTGACCCCAAGTGCCTAGTAGCCCGGATTGAATTTTATAATTTTCATATTGAAATTTATTTATTCTGTTATTTACGTTGGTTTGAAATTTTCATCTGATCAGTGGGTCTTATTAATATAGGTCAGTGAAAAGTCCCAAGCAACCACGTTTTGTGAATAAATTTCATTTCAGGTCGTTTAATGAATTTGGTTTATTATTTATAGCAATTTTAATACAACACCACTGTCCAACAAATATGGAGGGATTTTTTCCAAGGGCAGTATAAAGAAATAAAAGAAAGTCCATAACTTTGTGGCACTAAAAAACTTGATATATCCTTTACTTTATTATTTTAGATATCCTATTTACTTTATTTAGTGTAGAAATATCGATTTTGCTATATGAAGTCGTGTCGTTCTAAACCATATATTACTAACACTGTACGTTTTCAATCAAAAGCTTAATAAGCTTATATACATTCAAACATTGAAAAAATTTTACATAATCGATATATCTACTAAGGTTATATAATTGAAACACTGCAGAACGATACAAGAATAAAGCTTAATTCACTTCATTAAAATATACAATATTCTCTCGTACTGCTTCTACTGTCCTATTGGTTCCTAGTAAGCGGAGAAGTAGCGGCTTCCCATCCAATCCACGAAACAAGGGTCAAATACAGAGGCTGTCATGTACATTGTAAAGAGCAAGCAAGAGCACGCAAAAAGCACACACACCGGCCTACGCCAATAACCAACATCAAATGACACAGACGAGCAGCTACTACTGTGCAGGTAATAGGGTAATAGCTGATGCGATACAAGCTTAGCTGTATGCTTCGGAAATTCAGATCCTTATTTCCTAGTTCCAGTCCGTGTCGTGGACTGAAAATGTAAAATCCAAACGTAACCAACCTCCTTCCGTAACTGTAAGGACTTGTTAACTTGTGCCAAATTCCAAATTCCCAAATCTCAAGAAAAACCACGAAAAAAAAAAAAAAAAAAAAAAAAAAAAAAAAAAAAAAAAATCCTGAAAAGGTTGATTTCATTGACCTTGTGAATGAAAACAAAGTTTAACAAGACACCAACAAGAAAATGCCTCTTTCTCTCTTTCTCATCCGTACCTCCGTTCCCCTCTTTCCCGCCACATGGCGGATTTTTCGCCTTTGAACTTGAGACTCTATCTTCCACGCCACAAACTACACGCTGCGTTGCTTTTACTTTTTTCCGGCGAAGTCCTATTGGTTGAAATCAGGGGCCAATCAGATTCATTAAAATCACGGTTCCAATGAATTCTGGGAACGTTGATTGGGTAAATTGGGCAGACAATCTTTTAGAAGGATTGTGATCAGTCAGCCAGAGGCCCATTATTAGTTTAGCGTGTGTCGAAAACCCGTAAAGAGACATCATTCTCGTCCCCAGTAGCCGCAAGCGATTCACCTTTTTTGGTCAGCACCAAGAAATCGAGACCTCTGGCCGGAAAACCAATTTGTTGAGCGCATTGAGCGCAGAGTAACCGGAAGTCCGGCAGAATCGCCGGACTACTCGTCAAATCTGACAATATTCTGCTTATTGGCTGAGAATATAGAACGAGTACTCTGGCGACATGTTTCAAAAGAACAAATTGGTTTTCCCGGCCAGAGGTCCCTCGATTCTTTGTGCTGACGTCAAAAGGATCGTGGCGCTCTGGGGAGACGGAGGAATTTAAACGAAGAATGTAAGGAGGCGCAGGCATCGCGGAAAAATTGGCCTGAATCAGCAGGTTA
>MU827785.1:2460051-2479394 GCA_029204205.1 Desmophyllum pertusum | reverse complement strand
AAAGACTTAAATTTTAGAGATAGTCCTTGAAAGAAAACTTGAATTTTTAAAAAAAATCCTTGTAAGTCCTTGAATTATATTGTGAGGGGTGTTCGGCACTCCCTTGATTCTGCCCCAAAACTGAAATTTAAGAATAGTTTTTAATATGGATATCATGAACTTGTCAGATAAACAAATACAGTTCTGCATATTTAACTAATAAAACCTTGTTGACAAAACAAAGCCTTACCTGCCATGTTTCTTCATGCCGTTTTACCATGATTTCCTTTCATGCCAAAACTGTCTCATCCAGTTGATGAACACAAACCAGTACAGTAATCATAAACAACATAAACAAAAGTTTGCCTCTTGCCATCCCAAGACAAGGTGGTGTTCAAAAATTAGAGACTTCAGGATTATTGAAAGTTAGGATTGAGGGACAAAATTTGCCATTTAATTATTTTGCCTAATCCTACATTACAGTGTGGGGAGGGACAAACCAATGGTGGGAAACCGCAGGAGAAGGAGGAGGGAGGTCGGGAGAACTGGAGATGTTTGGTTAGTGGGATGGGATGGACCATTTTCATTCGTCTGTAGGGCGGGGGGGGGGGTTGGGCCGAATTTTTCCGAGCTCAAAATTTTCTTTTTCCGTCTCGAGTTTGTGCACAAATAGGTTTTTCACCTTTTGCTTGTGAGTGTGAGTGAACGCGCTTTGCACAATTTTTTTTTCTCTCTACTTTTGCTGTGCAGGAATTTTTTTTTGTAGTAAATTGCCCGCCCCTCCACACCCACCCCCTCCGCCCCCCCGTGCCCCCCCCCCCCTCTCAAAATAAAAATTGGTCCATCCATTCCCAATATGGCGGCGAACCGGGAGCAAATAATAGGAAAAAAAATTGAAATATTTTGTATTATTGCCCAAAGAGGTGAGCGAAACCGGTATCTATTAAGATACGGGAGGGTGGGAAAGTTCAGACCCTCCCCCCCCCCCACCCCTAGCGTCCTGACCCCCCACACTACAGTCTCGTTATTTTTACAACCCCCCTTGCAACGTCATGCCGTAACCTTAGTTTTTATGTGCATGTCACATTACGAGGAGTTTACATGTGAACTAGTCCCACCCCTCGTCCCAGTTAGCAAGGTGCAGTGCAGCAGCTGATGTCTTGATGGACCTTTTGAGAGACAGGTAAGACATTGAAGTACAATTAAAACGGAGTCTAAAAACGACTTTGCGTCATTACTGACTTACCTTCGAGCCTTCGAAGGTCGATCTGCATGTGATCGTGAAGCCCCGAGAAAACTCGGAAACCGATCCTTCCGTGTGTGCAAAAAATTCGTACTGTAACACAAACATTTACAGCGAAAACTTTACATATCGCTTATTCCGGTTATGATGGGAGTCACGGTTTCCTCTAAGAGAGAGAAGAAGGTCAGTTAAAAGGGTCCCTCCTCCGTCTTGTTGCAAAAGCTTTTCTACAAACTGGAAACACTGACCTCTGTCGGTTCTGGAAGAACAGGTGGAGCTCACCAAAAATTATTTAGATATGGCTAAACAAACAATTTGCAGAAGCTGTTGCTTCACTAGTGCATGATATGACTTCAGCGTTTGTTAGTGCGATCGAGGTGATAGAATTATTTAGCTTGCAGCCATATGTGAATTCACACCTCGCTAAAGTCACATTAAATACTCTTACCAAAGGCAGAAGCCGATTTGCTTTTCGGTAAAACAAAAACAAATTGTGTATTTGTGTGATCTTGTTGACGCTGGTTGCGTTCGAGCTCTCCCAAGCGCGCTACTGACAAAATTTTTTAAACAACGTTTCCCGGGGAAACTGAGGAAATGAATGGAACTTTATTATACACATAGCAGAATTAAATCTACTGTACTATTAAAATGACGGACACTATTCTAGAGAACTATCTTAAATCGGCTGGTATTACAGAAAATTTATATTTATATTCGAAAATTTGTTAAAACTGGATGGAAGGGTTGGTTTCATATTACGTACGCTTATAAGCTTAATTTTACTTATATTGATTGATCTGGTTTTAATTATTTTATTCAGCGTAAATTCCATAAATCTATATAAAACCATGAAAGCCACTAATTTACCAAGGCACGAAAGCTAGCTGTCGAGCGTCACGTTGTTAAGCTGTCAGTCATGTTAGTCATAAGCTGTTCAGTCATGTTGTTTAATTAACAGCCCCTTAGGGGTCAATATTGAATGAACTTTATGTTTGTATGGGATTAGAAAGATCTCTTTAGTGATTAAATTGTTTAAGTGGAGTATTTTTTGATCATTAGATATGGGCTTGGTCGCCAACGTAAATAAAATTTTTGTTTGTTTTGCAAAAACTATCTGTCATCAGTTCTGTTTTACAAGTGCGAACGAGGCAATTTTTTTCCTACCAAATTTTGTGTCAAGCCTAATAGATACCAAACTTCAAAAGGGCGTTCGGACCCCGAACGGTCGTGCCTGCACGAGCAGGACAAAATTTTGTCAAAGCGTCAAAACTGACAGATTCGTCAATTCGCAGGCATTAATCTCAAGGCTACAGCGAATGATTATTTTCGCTTACCTGCTAGCAGTAGCCTGCCTGCCATGCCAGGCTAGCTTGCAGCCATCTTCTCTAGTGATGTTAGTAGAGTGGCACAATTCTGACAATTTTCTCTTATAAACAGTGCATGTTCCGATTGAGGAACAAGTAACGCGACGTTTTTAAAGTGACAGTCGAGGAATATTGGTGAAGAAAACCAAAAAAAAAAAAAAGGCCCCCGGTTTTAAAAATTCAGTCCGGCAAAGAAGAAATATCTAGAACTTTTAATCTTTGTGTATCATGCCACGATGGCCAGGTATTCTTTAGTAAAAACTCGACGAAAATACTGGTTTTAAAAGATTGTTGAGGGAGTTGAATGGGACAATTTCACAACAAACAAGAGTCCTAGGGAAAGACAAGAGACCTGTTCGCGTTTCGACGTGTGATTGACATGTTTGTGGTTCGCGGAATGATTTTGTCATGATTTTTTTGGTTTTTAATTGCGTACACAATTTACAAAATGACAATTCCGGTAAACTTTGGATCGAATGGACTTCGCGCCCAAAATTTGTAGACAAGTATATATTTTTGGTTAGAGCCAAACAAATTTTTGTCAGCCTAGTGCAATCGCGAGCCACTATATCTGTAGCCTTGCCAGAGCAGCCGGCTTTCTGGGTTATGGTTTCACTTGTCAGAAAACGGCGGGGAAACTCAGCCAGAAATACATCTGTGTTCACAGGCGTTCAATAAAGATGACAGATCAATACATGGAGCTTACAATCAAGCAAGTATGGAGGGTTTTGTGCGGGAATTAAGTCACAGTACAACCCACCACTGTCACAGATTTTCACTTTTCAGATTTAATCCAAGAAGGCTAGCTAGAATTTAGTACAGCCTTCACACCTCTCAACAGAACAATTTTCTACTAATATTCAAAAGCTCTAATTGTACAAACTTCTTATCTAATCGACACACCTTAGAACAAACAAAAGCTGATTGGCTCAAAAAATGAGATAGTCAGACAGAACTAATAACAAAAAGTACAATCTTTCGCAAACCACGATCTCTTTTCACCGAACAATAACCACTTTGAGGTTTTGACAGAGTTCTGACAAAATCAAATAATTAAAAATACTATTACACAGTTTCCTTTTAATGGCGTCATATCCAATATCATGTGGCTTGTGTTTCCTCTATATAAAGAGGTTATTCAGCGAGAAAGTTCTGTATAATGCTTCATACTAAACACTTTCCTTTAAAAATTTGGCTTTGAGATCTTGACCCCCTAGGTGGGTATGGGATAATTTTCTGGAACTGCACTATATTATTTTGTCATGGATCCCCACCCCCCCCCCACTCACAGTGATTGTTAATGGACTCTCTCTATTTCATCATCAGGAATACTGCAGTCCGACAGTACCAGCAACATGGATTGAGGTTATGTGGGCCAGTTTGATGTACTGTCTGGAAGAGAGGAAACGTAAGACAATTTCTTTGTCAAACCAACATAATTTTGTTTGTGATCACAAATTCAATCTCACCAGGGTTTTTCTAAGATCTTGTTAATAGTCAGTTTATGTATACACAGACTGTATTTACCGTTAAGTACAAAGCTCTATAAAGATATACAAAAGTTTGTATTGTGTTCAAGTGTTAATTTCACAATCTATAGTCAGTTGACGCATATTTGAATCTTTTGCATGCAGAATGAAAAACTATTGAGTATTGGAGAAGCTGGTAAAGCTCTGATGGTGCGTGACAACGGAGAGTTACTCAGCCCAGTTAGTCACAAGTTGTACTCATATGGAAGCCACCCACTACATCCACTGCGACATCTCTGTAATGGACGAGTACGCTGTCCGTGGCATGGAGCTTTGCTTCAATATCAAGGGACCGGTGATATTGAGCGGACCTTTCCTAGGGATAAGACAGTTTGCACCAAAAATTTGAGGTTTGTATAGATTTATTAAAAGCTTCCATGCATTAAAATATGCTGTTGCAATGATGTTCATGACAAAATTTATTCTCACAACAGGATAAAAAGTGTTTACACGAAAGTTATCCTTGCTTCCTGTCTCTCTGACTCACAGTCACGCTCTTCTCCTCACGTTCACAGTTCACTATTTTTTTACTTTGTTGAAACCGGTTGGCTGGACTTCACACTCTTGCATCACACCACTTTGCAGTCTTGCGTCATGCATTGCTTAACAGTAATGCCATTTCCGATCCGACGATGTTGCTTAGAAACTGAACTGTTTAATATAGACAAGCTGTGCTGCTGAGTTCTTGTGTGTGGCTTTTAATGGCAGCCATCATAGATAGCAGTTGTATACCATATGCTGGACAGTACTCCACACTCTGTTTGATGTGTAGCTGATCAAGTTAATTTATTATAAATTCATTTCAGGTGGTCATTAAGAATGATAATGTGATTGTGAGAGCACATCCAGAGGTAAAACATAAATTTGTCAATAAATAATTTGTATTAATATTAATATTATAATATTAACTGTTAAATAAATTTAATTTATTATCAATCAATTAATTATTAATATATAATTAATTATAATATTATAAAAGATTGATTTGTAGTACGTTTTCATTAGTCAAGAGACTGGATGGCTTTTTTATCAAGCTCAAGATGGGTTTACTGGGGTTATAAACTGTTGTGTAATTACTATGAGAAGGCTTGGCATTATATACAGTTATGAAATCACTCCCCTTCGACATGTGGTTTTCAATTCTGTTATTGTGTTCTCCCAACATTCTGTAATGGCTTATAGTATTTGTAGATCTATCTACAGTCGGGGGAAGAAGTGCCGGTTTTGGCAAATCTTCGTAGACAGCACTTGAAGAGTTTCTGAATCTTTTTATCCAATCAGAAACTAGCGCGAACATTCACAAGTACTCCGAAAGCAATTATGCCAGCAAATACGTCATGTTGCTTAGCAACTTCGGGACGAACAACGCGTGCTCAGTCTCGGAGGCGGGATTTCAACATCAGCTGGTACTTGACGTTGTTTCCCCGACTGTATAAAGATCTGTTATCTTAGGGCTGATCATAAAAAACTCATGATTGTTTTTTTAATTTTTCTTGTTTTCAATTTGTTTAGCAATTAACATCCCATAAAAGAGTCAAGAAGATGGTGAAGGCAGACACAAATTATGACAAGAGAGTCTTTGTGTCATCGGTGGAGGTGAGTGTTTACTAGAGTATGTAATGGACCGTTACAGTGAAGAGCACCCTGAACCGTTGCCACTTGACAAAGTTTTTGATTAATTTTTGACAATTTTTGGCAACTTTTTGACAACTTTCTGATGGCTTCCATTTCAACTGGCCAATCAAAATGCAAGAATTATGAGAGGCGGAGATGTCCAAGCTCCACGTTCATGTTCTGACAATAATTGTCAGAACACAAACATCAAACATCTCCGCCTCCTCAGCTCTTGCAATTTGATTTGCTAGTTAAATGGAAGCCATCAGAAAGTTGTCAAAAATTAATCAAAAACTTTGTCAAAATTAATCAAAAACTTTGTCAAAAATAATCAAAACTTGTCGAGTGGCATACAGTAGGGTGCTTTTCACTGTAATTTTAATATTAAAATAATGATAAGTTTGTAATTTTCACCGTGCAGGAGGGTCAGCCATGAAGGGAGCAGAGACACTGAGAGAGGAGGGATTTAAAGGTAAGAAATAAAAATAATCATTGATACACGTACCACCTGTTGCATGTGTGCCACGCACAAGCTGGGAATCTTCTGGGTATAACAGGTCATTTCCGAGTTGCCTTTTTCCTTTTGTTTGTCTCTGTTTCTAAAATAATTGATTTTCATGAAAATGAACTTGTGAGTCACTCATTTTCCTGTGAAAGATTATGCACCAGGACTCGTTTTGAAACAGAGGTGAAAGGTAACTTGAAAATGACCTGGCTATTAGATCAAGGAGAAAAACTGAGACAGCCTCAAGACCAGGAGAAGGTTGTTAGAGGAAGAGCTGAACAGGTTCATTATCACCTGGAAAATGGCCAAAAGACAATCACTAATAGAATCCATGAAACTCGCCGGCTCGCACAGGATTCTCAAGGCTTTCACCGCTCACGCATGGACCCCAACTCCAAAACGTGACCCAGCTAGCAGGCTTTAAAGGAATATTACTAATAGGAATTCTTGCTTTTTGTAGGTCGTGTTGTCATGGTTACAAAAGAAGCTCACCTGCCCTATGATCGACCATTGCTAAGCAAGGTTAAAATAATAAATTATGGAACTGTTATGTATTAACGATGTGGAATTTGTAACTAAAGCCAATTTTTTAGATAGCTCTCACTTTAAAATCCTTATCATGAGGTGGTTAATCAGTCACATTTCATTTTTACAAAGAATTCTTTCTGTTCTACATAGTTTTCCATCTACATGTATTTTCAACTTCTCAAACATGATTTTCCTTTACTGGAGAAACTGAATGCCAATGCTGATTCAATAAAGCTGCGTTTCACTGGAATATCTCAAGGATCATGACATTGAATTCATCAGCGGAGCTGAGGTGAGGTATTAGTAAGTTGAGTTGGTTTTATGACTATATACTATACTCTTAGATGTCTGTATTTCCTCCATTTAACACCCTCCTTCTATTAAGCCCCACTTATAATAAGCCACCCCCCTTTTTTCAGGGATAAGTTATTTTTAATGAACCCCGCCCTCTATAAAGCCCCCACCTGGTTTCAGTATGAATTGCATTGTTGTGTTCGGTGTCAACAATATGGTGGTCACAATCATTATCTCTCACAACGCCGAATGACTGGTGATTAATAATAGGCGAGAACAAGATAATATCGGTTCACAGTTTGTTAAATCTGTCATATCTCATGTTTTTTTTCTTGTAGGCTACAACATTGGACAGCAGCAAGAAGACTGTCACTTTGAGTAATGGCACAGTGTTAAACTACGATAATGTGTTGATAGCCACTGGAGGGAAGTGAGTTGATTTATATGTTTGCAATAGCTGTTATTACAGTTGAGCCCGTAGTAAAAAAGTATGCAAACGAGTTAGGCTCGATTTCCGCCACTCTCTCGAGTCCGGTCTTCGTTCTGGCTCATTTTCCCGAACAGCGGCTGGTAATCGAACCTACAAATGAGGCTAATGGGCCAATACATGTCAAACCGCTGACCATCTGTAATAACTGCTAGAGCGATTTTCAAGTGAGTAATCGAAAGTAATTCGAAATTGGTTTTACTTTTACTACGTTTCTGTGATTGGTTTAAAAAACTCGCGCCACCTACTCAACCAATCAGATTGCTAAACCAAAACCAATCGTGGTTTTGGTTTTGGTTTTACAACACTCAAATGAAAACTGCATGCTCTATTACAATGCTGGTACAAATTCATCCTTCATTTCTTTGTCTGCCTGTCTGTTCATCCATCCATCTGCCTGCATCCCTCCATCCATCTGTCCGTTCATTCTAGTGGTTCATTCACATTGTATTGTAATACTGTGTAAATGTGATGTTCAATCTTCTTTTACTTACTTTTAGACCAAGAACGTTAAATGTTCCTGGAAGTGATCTAGAGAACATTTTCCTATTGAGAAGCCCTGATGATGCCAACAAAATTGGTTTGTGTATTTTCATACATTTGGAGATTAAAAATATTTTAAGATGTTTACACCTCCCTAACAGAAAGCTCTTCTTCATATTTAATTAAATCTCAGTGAACATTTATTTTTGTTTCCTCTGTAGCTTCTTTTGTCCCAGAAAAGAAGGTGGTGATCATAGGAACTTCATTATTGGTAAGAACTGCCCGTGGGGGGGGGGGGGGGGGGGACTCCCATATAAAAGTGACCGGGGTGATCGCCGGAAATTTGAAAAGAACCCCTAAAAGGTATCAGAATTTCGTTTGTGGGTGTGGCTCGAATTCATTTTCACCCCTAAGAGGCCGGAATAACTCTCACGGCAGTCATTTTATTAGATTTTAACACCCAAAGTGGTACCAAACCACGAATTTTAACCCCTAAAAGGTACTGCGGTCACCCCCGTCATTTTTATATGGGAGGGCCCCCCCCCCCCCCCGGGGGAAGAAATGTAATTTTCTCTTCTACAAAGGGAATGAACTTACAGTTTAGTTGACTAGTTGAGTCACCTTTCTTTAATTTGTAACTCATTTATGGAGCATTTAAATTCAGTTTGTTTGTTGTTGTTGTTGTTGTTGTTGTAAATATTCCTTCCTTCCCGCTCTTTTAGGTATGGAGCTGGCATCAAACTTTGCAGGCAAAGCGGCTTCTGTAACATGTGTTGGAAGAAGCAGCACACCATTTGTAAATGTGCTCGGAGAGAAGATCGGTTCCATGCTGAAAAAGGTAAATTATGTGAGCTAGTATCAGAGACAGAGGTACTTCCAAACAAAAGTTCTGATTTTAACTTTTATGATTCAGAGAACCGGCTTTTTAGTTTTGAGGGATTCAAAGAGATAGGGCTGTTTTGATGGGACTGTTAAAACTTAAAAATGTTAGTTAACAGCTCACAGTGTCCGATGTAGTCTTGAAACGTCTGGTTATACACTTTTTAAGTTTTTGTTTATCGAAAAATTATTTATTTATAATTATTTGTATTTTTTTCTTTTCTTGGGTAAACTGACGTCTCTCCGCACACTCAATCCCTCCCCCCCCCCCCCCCCCCCCCGCAAGAGAGAGGCGTCACGTCAACCTAATTTGTTTTTTCATTTTTCAGGTTCATGAAAGTAAAGGAGTCAAATTCATAACTGATGCTGGTGTGAATGGTTTCAAAGGAGAAAATGGAAAAGTAAGGATTTTTTTTCTGTCTGAAACATTTTGTAGCTTGAATTTTGTCCTTCTACTGAAGCACAGCCTGCTGCGTAGCATTCATTTCCTTTCCGAGAGGAACGTGAAATCTTGAAGGCGAGAGTGAGTCTCCCCAAGCTTTCCGCGTCCCTCACCCTCTCAGAAAGGAAACAACTGTTATACGCTGTCTGCCTGAATCCGGGACCTGAATCCACTTCCCCGAAGAGAGTACAGCATGAGAATGACTTAAGAAGTGCTACTAAATTGACTGAGCGGTATTAATTAAGGTGCCAGCTCATGAGTGTCCATTTAAAACTCATTGTATAATGTTTTGTCTTTAGTTAACAGCGGTGTGTTTTGACAATGGAACAGAAATTCCCGCGGATATTTGTATCCAAGGAGTAGGTAAGGTTTGTTTTTATGTAGTCCTGGCATGACATGTCATTAGAGTAGAGTAGACACTGACTCAGTAGTTTGTTTAATGCTGATTATGTTTCAGTCTCTATCCTCCTGATTGGTCAGTACATTTTACCTTGGCTTCAACTTTGATTGTGATTCAAACACTGGCCGATCTTTTCTGCATAAGTCCTGTGACAGTGATGCTTGGTATTTTCGTGGAAAATGAACCGACTGCTATCGCACCTGCTAAATAGTACTGTACAGAAAGCCAGAGTTGGCAAATAAATTAATACCGTCTTTAGAGAGTCAGTCAACGTTCACACTGCAGTCACGGCATGCTCGAGTAAACATACGCTAACAGAGCTGTCGTCCGTACAATGTTGTAATGTTTTCATGTCATATTAAGCTTCTTATTCAGTTGACTAAGTACGAGAAAGAGTCTGCTACTAATGGAAAGTTTAACTTGCTATATCTGTATCTTTCCTAGGTGTTATACCATCCACTGATTTCTTAAAAACTAGTGGTGTACCGCTATCCGCCCGTGGTGATGTGGTTGTTGATAAGGTGAGAGTATAATCATTTTGCTATATAGCCTTGACGTAATATATCAAACACGAGAGACAGTGTTTCATCCGATTTCCAAACACCTCGAATTTCGTCAAAAATATTCCTCTGCGCGTCGTATTTTAACGAAATTCAAGGTGTTTGGAAATGTGATCAAACCCTGTCTAAAGTGTTTGATATATCTTCTCATCGAAACTAAAACTAAGGAGTAAACGGAGAAATAAAATCGCAAAAATCTACGGAGAGGTTGTGATCAGATATCAAAACCCGTCAAGGTCATGATTGTTTTAAGTTGATGAATTGTTAATGAGTTGAGAATAGTTGAGCTCAATATTTTGTTTGTTCCATCCTGTAGTACATGAAGGCGTGTGATGGAGTGTTTGCTGCTGGTGATATCGCTCACTTTCCTCTCAAGATGTTGAATTGGGACAAGGTTTCTATTGGTCACTGGCAGATCTCACACAAGCATGGTATGTTTCACTCGTAAATTAGTATGCTGCCTATCACTCGTTTCCAGTACCCCGCAACATGCGTAAAGTTCTAGAAAGAGAATAAATTCAACTACAGAAATTCGTTTGGATTCAAGGCCATGAAACAACCTCGTTTCCAGGGTCTCTCTTCTTCCCGCCCCCAAGGGGTGGGGAGATGAGAGACCCTGGGGACGAGGTTGGCCATGAAAGTGACGGCGGTGTGAAAAGAACTTCTAATAAAAGGTGTTTTGTGGGTGTGGCTTTTCGCCCCTAAGAGGTACTACTTTCATGTACGACCAGGAGCTTTAAAGTACAATGACCACTATAATCATACATTTTTCATTTCAACTGATTTGTAGGGCTGACTGCCGCGCGTAACATGCTTGGGAGAAACGAAGAGATCAACACGATAACCATTCTTTTGGACTTCACAGTATGGAAAGAGTATCAGATATTGTGGTAAGCCTTTATCCTTGGTCTGTTGTCTGTTTTTATCCGACCTCTCCCTTTACACAAGTGGAACTGCTCTGACTTAATTCCTTATTTCTTCTGTCTTGAATTTAATGATGATTTCAAGCTAGGCTAGCATGCCAGACCCAGCCGGTACTTTAAAACAGTCGTTAGACTCGGCTCAGAACTACACTAAACCTGGCATACAGTGAACGGTGTAATTGTAATAGGCGCACTTATTAGAGGCCCTTGTTTTAAATGATGCTTTTATTGGAAAGAGCGCTTCATCGAATCAATACGGTATGTGTATTGCGGTCATTACACACGAGATCTTCTGACAAGTGATAATTTGTTCTCAGGTCACGCCCATGCATTTGATGACGTCATCATTGATGGAGACGTGGATGAACAGAAATTCACGGCTTACTTCGTCAAGTAAGTCCAACTACTTCTTTTCTCTGTTTTCTCCCGGTTTTATTCTGCAACCTTTTCAATGTCTGTGGTAAACCTATTAAAAACCGAAGTAATCAAAGAGCCAATCACTGTGGCGGCAAATAGCGTAATGAACCAATCACAACTCGAAGAAATAACAGGCGACCCGGCCGTCACTCGGGAAATGTCACGTGATTGTTTTTTGGTGGTGACTCGTTTGGCCGAAAAAATATTTGCGCTGCTATTAAAAAGAAAAAACCAGCAAATACATATATCAAAGCAACGTGATTGTCAAGAAAACGTAATACATTTTATTTTCGTTGCGTTTCTTTACATTATTTTTGCAGAGGTGACAAAGTTCTGGCTGTAGGTAGCATGGGGCCTGGAATGCAGTAGCTAAAGCAGCTAATGATATGTTTGAAGGGAAGATGCGCTCCGCATCCGAGATAAGGTTAGTTAATATCTTACACATTACTGCAGTCTGTTGTATATTATAAAGAGATCAAATGTTGTTTAGGCCCCTTTAGAGATGAAAAGAGGACATTGGAAAGTGATCAGCCACGTGGAAGGGCTACTTTTGCAAGTTTGAGCTTCCTTCGATAAAAGTGACCGAACTACTAAAGAATAAGAAGAAATAGTTTTGTCTCAGTGGGTTTGAAGTGTAAGCTTAAATATTTATTTCTAGTGCCTTGGGTCATAACAATCAAACCTCTGTTGTTACGGTTACTAGGGAGGGAAATGGTTATGAAGCCCGCAAAACTTCAAAGGCATAAACAAAGAGCCAAGATTTATGTTGGAAGGTCCACGACTGTGCACAATCTTTTGTTTTGCGCTCACACACTATGGTTGAATAATTACTCGGACACAACTCAAAACGAACTGTGTTATGTGCATGGTCAAGGCCAAAAAAGCGAACAAAAACATGGAACAAAGAACTTTGCGGGACTTCATAACTGTTCTCGGGCCCCCTCCTCCCCCTTGTGTATGTTGCAGCCAAAATTTATTTTCACTGATTCTTTATTCTTTCTTGTTATAGGGCCAGTCTTTGAAGAAACAGAGATCATGAAGCCATTAACACAATAGACAGACCTAACAATATAAACATCAATAGAAAAGAACCATTTTATAAACTTTTACTAATGTCTCTTTTAAAATTGCTAGATTTTCTTTAGAAAGCATCACTCCCAAGTGATTAGTTTTAAAATCATACACATCAAGAGAACATGATCTCTTGTGTACATACATAATAAGCTTACATATATATACTATGGACAGATGAAATGTCAATCTGTACACCTTGACTCATATTTACCACACTGCTGTATACTTTATTTTGTTTGAAATCATACGATGTATAAAACTTCCAATTATATCAATTCACTGAATAGAAATGGATAGGGTTGGAATATTAAATATTCGGCACACTTTTTATTACAAATGGCTGACTTTTTTTTAACAGAAACCACTCTTATCCCTTCGAGTTTCCACCACGTGCCAGGCGTTTGCAGTCTAGCCTGCGAACGCAGACGAATTTTCGCCTTTTGTCCACACCGCTATTTGCAGTCGGAAGCCAGAGAGAGCAAGAGTAAGGCCGGGGGCCGAGCCGAGCCGAGCCCGTCGTTTTTTGTCGATCACCCACCCGTGACGACTATCGGCTCAGCAAGCTTTTCTCAAGGCGATGAAGTGATCCAACAGGGCTTAGCTCGTCAAGCTTATACTCCATTACTTCCGTGGTTCTTCAACGTAGACTTTCTTGGAGCGTTTTCTCGTTTCTTTTCCTCGTCACACAGGCACTGCACCGTGCATTGCTTACGAGTCCTCGGCATGTGGTCGGATTTGCCGGGTGTCTATAAATTACAGAGGGTTGTGAATGGTAGCGCACTCAGCCATTTATGAATTTATGTTATCCGCTTTCCATCGCCAAAGCGCGCCATACTTTATAGTTTCCATATTTTGTTCTTTTATACTATGATCTTCGTTCTTTGCGATAATGTTGGTCTCTTGCCCCGCTACAGACCACCATATTGTCGGACCGTGTGGTCAATCTTGTTTATCTTTATCTTCGTCCTTTTCATCTGTGTTGTCTTTTCCTCTGTACCAGTTTATTGCCTGCCTCAAAGACAAGAGAACTGGCAAGCTGATGGGTAGAAACAGTGGAATGTAGATAGCGTACCTGGAAATAAAGTACAAAACAAATGATTAACCCTTTCACTCCCAAGAGTGTCGAAGCTCAAAATTGAAAAAAATTTCAAATTTCATTTTGCAAGATATGGAAACACAAACAGGACCACATGAAAGTTACTGCTCAATAGCTTTCATTTAAATGGTCACACACTAGGGTTTCATCCACAGACTTAAAAGTTAGAACACAATAATTGATTTAATCGGTGCTTCCAGGAGTGAAAGGGTTAAGAATCCTTCTCCTGCAGGTTGGGTGTGGCCGTTCAGTAAATGAACACTTGCTTCTTTCAAGAATCTTTTCGGTAAATATTTCCCTTGGACGCTACTACTGACTTATCTCGGAATCCTTCATAATTCCATTCCAACTGACAGTGGTCTTCTTCGCAGCCGCCACTTGAGTCGTCACGCAACGCTTAGCTGAGACGTTGCGTGACGATCCAATTAACGACTGTGAAGAAGACTAACTTGACCGTCCAACTATGCCGGATCAAGTCCCTGTGACATGTTGCCAAAGGTTCAATATTAGACAAGGCTTTTTTAGAGAATACAGATAACAAGCTTACTTTTGATCATCTGGAAAGTACAACAGCTCCAGTATTGATGGATCAAAAAACGCCTCCTCTGAAAGAATAAAGAAAACATGATTGAATAATAATAATAATGATTTATATAGCCCTGTTTCTACAAGTATCCAACAGCAGAATATAAGAATGGAAGTCGGGGGAACAAGTGCTGGTTTTGGCAAATCTTGGTTGAAGCACTCGAAGAGTTTCCGATTGTTATTATCCAATCAATAAACAGCGCGAGAACTGACGAGTACTCCGAAAATTGTCGGTCACGCCAGCATAGAACAATGATGATAACATGTCATGTTGCTTGGTAATTTCGGGACGAAAATCTGGTACTTGTTGCCCCGACTGATGGAGTAATGGAACAGTTGAAAGGCGCTGTTACACGATGCACAAGGTGTATTCATTCAACTTGTGTAGCAGTTGCAATCATGTAACTCGCGTACGTTTCACTGGGATTTTGGTTTATCTGAAGCAGGGAAACTATTTTACAAACAAATGAAACAAGGTGTCAATAAAGTACGGAGCCAAATTTCCCAACAAGTATAGCATCTTCGAAGAAAACCGCGGGTTTATTTAATAGTCTCGGACGATGTTATACCAATAGATAAACAATATAAACAGCTCGTATCACAGAAGTTAACTAACCCGATGATCTGATAGCTTTCTTGGCTGCCGAGAACTGCTGCAGCCAAGTTTCCGTCTTCAAGAGCTGTTGTTGACTAAACAAAATGTTACACAAGTTAGTTACCTATGTTTTTTCATCCAGTTTTTTTATATAATGCTTTATATCTGGACATGCCACGGACAAGGCAGCCAATCAGAAGGCTAGAATGCTGTTGCATATTCGGTGGCATCTTACTGGTTCGTTGTTCATGCAACGGTATTTTCCCGCCATAATGTGCCGCTCGGGAAAAGGCTGGAATCGGGGAGGGAATGGCAGCGCGTGTTTTGGCGGGAAAACGCTTACGACCACCATCTATGGCGGGAAAACTTCCGATAGTGAGTCGCAGATGAACGCGGAGAATTGGACGAGCCAAAAGGGCGACAAAGAAACTGCGGAATTGCCCCTCCAACAACCCTCCAACTCCCCCTATTCGATTCGCTACTCGCTCCAGTTCTCCCCGTTCCAATGTAACAATCGCTCTCAGCACAACGTCGCACTACACATCTAGGTAGAACAATCGTAACACCTGATGAATTGCTTCAAGAGCCTGCTCCACTTGTTGTTGAATATGGATCATTGATCACCATGTTGCTGATTTTGCCCAGAAGCTGAGCGAGTGACGTCAGCGTGATGGTAGAGGTCGCCAAGTACTCCATTGTTTTTAAATCTCATCAGCGACTCTTGTTCCTGCAGTAATAACAAAAGTTTGAGTAATGAATTAGATTCTAAACAGTTTATTCTCGCTTCAGCTATTGTTCTCTGTATTGTTACTACCGAATCAATTGAAACAAAAACTTCAAGCCGTTCTGCAATCAACCTTATCTTGGTTTGCATCTGACGTCATCAAAATTCTAAAATCTAAACTGTCAATTCTACAAAGCTATTCATTTCACATATTCTACACATACAAACCATTAATCTCTATGCAAAGTTTGGTATCGATTCAGTGCTTCGTTTCGAAAATAAAGCATTTTGAAATTTGCGATGTCCCGGATGAACGTGTTTTGAACTGTCACAAAAACGGGTATTTTTGTCATTTTAAAATTTTTATACGTGATAATAATTTAGAAGTGATATCTAAAGAGTTTTGAATTGAAAGCTAATGATATTATATTGATGGTAGAATCTACTCTATCATTGTACAGTTTTATGGCCGCCATATTGGTGTCCCAAAGAGTGCACCAACGGCTGCATACTTAATACTGTAATTTTCTGAAAATTATTTTCGTAATAACTCAGTTATGAAAAAACGCTACAAAGCCATAATTTGGACAGAACGTTTCTTTCTGCCTGCTCTACAACTTGTTAATTTTCTGATATTGTTCATGCAAGCGAACAGTTTTGGTAACATTGATGCAAACCGCTGCACACCAATACGAAAAAGTTTCTGCTTTTCGTGTTTTGCCTATCGACATTAGTAGGAAGCAAAAACGGGTATTCCACAGCGCCCACATCCGCTGCAAACAAAATAACTTTTTGGACTTTTTTCTATACTCCAAATCACTATCTTTTATATTCATTTCAGAAAAAGAAATAAAAGTTTACCCATTTTGTCACTCCAATGTCAGCGAGTCTCATTTCGATACCATTCAAAGGTCTCTGGAAAGAAAAAGAAGAAATATAATAAGTTGAGCCTCTCCAAACCCTGGGACAGAATGAACTGGCCGTTGTAGAGAGGTTCAGCATCTTTATTCAATTCATATGGTTCGGTGCACGGTCGGGACGAAAAATCCTGGCCGTTGTAGAGAGGTGGCCGTTAGTGGGTGGAAGTTCGACTGTAAGCAAAGAAACTTAACGTTATCATAAGTCGCACCACAGTTATACAGTAATCGTACTGCAGTCGCAACAACACACCGCAGTAATACCATATACCACAGTCGCACTGCCAGTCGTAGGTTAGTCGTACCACAGTCCATACCAATGTCCTACCACAGTGTTTGAATTCTTACCACAGGCATCAAGCCCAACAACAGCTTGAGTTGTGAGAGGAATATGCGCATAACAGGCTTCATATCCACAGCTATCTGCTGTGGTTTTGTGTTGTTCTCTGCTACAGTCCTCTGTAGATTTGTAAATCATGATTCCACCCCACTGAGGACTCAAGAATGCATTGCTACTGCTCTGCTCACCTGCACGGAAAAAATAAAATGTCTTAACATTCTTAGGGTTTCTTTATAAAGTCGAACCTCCCGTAAGCAGACACTCTCGGGAAGCAGAAAAAGTGTCCACAACTGGAGCTGGCTGCTTACGGGAATGTGTAAATACAGAGTTTGTATGAGCTAGAATTCAAACAGGGTTTTGTCAACTGTATGAGACTATAAAAGGCTAATCTCTCACAGGTTACAACTAAGCTATTAGTCTTCCAATGAAATGTTCTATCCCAATCTTTGTGAGATGAGACTGACCATCTCCAAAAAAACCTGAGGCAATTTTGTAGCCAATTTAAAAAGTTTAATTGGTTAAATCACTTAGTCTTACCATCTTTAGTTTTCATGTGAAGAGGCGTGTGCTTCTGTGATGGGACATACACAACAAAGTTCAAACTTGGATACAAGGAAATATGAGAACCTGCAAGGAAAAGCATCCAGCCAGTCTGAAATTGAACTAAAAATGTTTCTTATTATTACATGCTGCAAACCTTCAGCCATGCACTTAAGACTATGAGCAGTCTATTTGTCTCTCAAAACTGAATAGAGTGAACAAAAAATTAGCTAGAAGGAACGGCCACAGGCACAAAATATTTTGCCGCCTGTCACTCGCAAATTTTGTGTTCAATCCACTCAGTTTTGGGAGAAAAACAGCTAGACTGATTACAGTCTAGCCTAGCACCAGGACGATCTGTTTCTTGTCTAGCATCCAGACAACCAGCCCTAAACTCTACTAGTTTCCATAGATGCTAGACATCAATCGCAGGATACCCCCTGGAGCATTTTGTCAGGTTGCCCCAACAATTCAGCTGTAGCGATTGTAGACCTTGATGGATAGAAGACTTCAGGGGCCGGTTGTTCGAAAGCCGATTAATGCTAATCCAAGAATAAAAATTAATCAAGGTTTAAATTTCTCTTGTATAAAAGTGTCTTTCACTGCTAAATGTTTGTAGAGTTTGAGATTACTCAAAGTCGAAACTGAAGGACAAAATATATAAACAGAAAACCTCACTGAAAAGTTACAAAACTGAAATCAATATTCACACTAATCCCGAATTAGCTTAATCGTCCTTTGAACAACCGGGCCCAGGAGGGCACAACACAAAGAAATTGACCAGGAGCTTGTATACATTTAATTCACATACCCAGTTTGGCTTCAATGGGATTAATCATGTGAGGCAAGTCATCATAAGAAAGATAGAAAGATTCTCCATCCTTCCTGGGGTTGATTTTGATGCCACTGTAATGAAGAATCTGTTGATAAATCACAAACAATGTTACAATGCTACGACGCATCAAAACTCTCAAGAGAGAAGAATTTTATACCTGGGAATCAACAGTGATGTCCAAATGGGGAACCATCAACAAGAAGGGATCCAAGTATTCTGCAAAACAACGGAGAAGATACAGACTTGAGGACTCAAACAGACAGGCAAACAGGCAAACAATATAAATCAATCAATAAGTAAATAAATAAATAAATAAATTTACAGGTTTAACCCTTTCACTCCAGAGTCATTTAGTCCTTAAGTCAATAAATGTGGTTTGTAACTTTAAGTCTGTGGATGAAACCCTAGTGTGTGACCATTTAAATGAAAGATATTGAGCAGTACTTTCATGTGGTACTGTTTATTATGCTGTACAAGGTGGTTCTATCTTTTGAGTCCGTTGATGAAACCTTAGTGTGTGACCATTCAAATGAAAGCTATTGAGCAGTACTTTCATGTGGTACTGTTTGTTTTTTACAATGTTGCAAACTGAAATTCAAGATTTTTTTCCTCAGTTTTGAACTTAGCGCTCAAGATTGGGAGTGAAAGGGTATAAGGATCTCACTCACTTTGTACAACAGACTCGATATCCCACTCAGCCAGCACAGAGTCTGGATCAGAATTCAGCAGTGTAAATGAAACTGAAAACTAGCAGAAATATTAGAACTTTCAGAAGATCTTCATAGACAGGTTTTTTAAATATCTTGCACGTAATTTTAACATCTGGTTAGGTAATCAAAAAAAATCTACACTTGAAATCATTGTCACTTCAAACCTGTTATTGACTTCGGGGCTCTCATACTTTCCACAGTGTCCTAAGAAAGCACAAATTATCAAAATTAATAAAAAAACTATTGATCTATGCTAGGGATTGGACAAGCCATGGTAACC
>MU827785.1:2234292-2459551 GCA_029204205.1 Desmophyllum pertusum | reverse complement strand
AAACCATCTTAATAGTTTTTTCTTTCTCAAAAACTTTGCAATAACTGTGCCATTGCGCAGAGTTTTTATTATTAACCACAATTCGAAATGAAAAAAGTTCACGTCACAGTACTGAACAGTTTTATAATGCCCGTCTAGTCCGCGCGCAAGTTCGTATACGCGGGCCTAAACATTTCCTTTTATCGTGTAAAACATCTTATATTACGTTTCGTGAAAAAAAAAAGAAAAAACTTCCATGTTATAGTAATGGTGGCAACTTATTATTGATTGACAACGCTAGAGTGTTTTTTTCTGAAAGTAGTGGTTTTCAGACAATGCGGGTCATAAGTGTTGGGACACTTGAACGCGATGGCGAGTGAAAATGTCTACCCTCCCCTCCCCCTCACCCCCTCAAGCAGTGTTGAGTGTTTGAACCATTAGCACACACGTTATACAAAGAATGTTTATGTACATTTTTCAACACTGGAGGGGGGAGTCGAATATAATCTACAAAATCAACAAAAGTAACTAATAAATTATTATTTTTGTTATTTCTCATAACAATTTTCACAAGTGTCGCCAACTTAGGACTTTATGACCTGCATTGTAGTTCATCTTTAAAAGTTTCATGGGGTTGGTGGTTATTTATCCTAACGAACTACGAACCTTGCCGATACTCACTACAACTCAAGTTAAAAACGAAGATGGCGTAAGGTCACAACGCGTGCGGCGACATTCCTGCATACATGTACAGCTGTTTCTCTAGAAAGGTTGTCGTAAAAAAGCGCACGCGGACAATCCCGCGAAAGGTATTTTTGGGTAGTTTTAAGTTCAGCGGTTCCTTTTGGACTTCAAGTCATTTCATCAGGGAAATCTTGAGAAAATGGCACGAGACCGCCATGGACGTATGTTTGCGAGTGCTAAATAGAGAAGGCAAGAAAAAGTAGGATATCAGCTACAGTAGTCAGGAACGTACCATTTATGATCATATCCCAGATTACGTTTCGATGATTTGCGCGTGCGCTTTTTTACGACAACCTTTCTCGATAACCCGCTGGAACTCTCACCGACGACTTTCCTTGCAAGTTATTCACAGTTGTTATGTCAAGTTGGTGGACGGCAAAACCATGAATAGAATAATGATCTATGAACAAACAAGCACCTCCTAGCTCATCCAACAAGCATTCGTCTTGGGCTTTGTATCAGTTATATATACATTGCATTATTTTACAACTGATTATTCAAGTTGGCAGTTAAAGTTTTAAAGATCAACTGATCAGTATATAACCACACCAGTGGAACAAGCGTTTCAGAGAGTTTCAAGTGTGCGCGACACTGAACCATTAGCTATTATATCAATATCGCACTAATGATATTTTTTTTGTGGATTATTTTAGTCGCCGAGAGCACTATATTTATTTATCTATCCATTTGCTTATTATGACATCGGTGTTTTGAAATCGTTAATGTTGGTTTCAGAGCTACCAAGCTTTCCTAAAATAGGAGGCAATTTCCTGTCACTAATTCCTCAGTCCAAAGTAAAGTGACGAGACACTGTCTTCAAAGTGTTTGATTTATCTTCTCAATCAAAACTAAAACTAAGGAATAATACGGAGAAATAAGATTAAGATATACGATCAGAGATATACAAAAATTGGGCCATCCCCATAAAATGTTTTGTTCGCCATCGCCCCGGACCGGACCGCAATTGTTTTTTCAAAAAGTAAAAAAAAAAATTATAAGTTAGATTGCCTTCAGAGTGATATCGGGCTTCCTTGCAAAAATGGTGGTCCACGGGGAAGATATAATCAAAGGCTCGCTTGGAATTATTATTATGTATAATCAAGAGACTATGATCTATAAGATGAACACATCCCGCCATATATACATGGGCCTCTTCCAAATTGATAATCTTTTTTTCAATCTAATTTTAGCCGCGTGGGTCATTACTTGGTCGCGGCTGATTTTAAAGAAGAAACAACCTGATTGGTCAGTTGGTAAAAATGACGTGGAATGAAATTTAAGATTTTGGCGGCCTTTTTGCTTGTATCTGATGTGACAAAATGGTCCTCTGTAGGAAGGTATCTATACCAAGTCCGATCTCTTGGTATCACGGCTATCATCACCTTTCGTCGATGAATCACAAACTTTTTGATTATGAAAAGAGTGGGAAAAGTTCCCGGGGTCGAGCCGAAGAGGAAAAAATGGTCGTGGTTGTTTTATATAGCTGGATCCGATGAAATTGATGTCGAATCAACAGCAAGCCGGGATGCGAGCGCTTCTGGAGGAAGATGTTTGAAAAAGTCGAGCTTCGAAAGCGTAAAAAAGGGTGACGGGCCATAACACGACTACTCACAGTTCGGTGACATTAGTATATTTGTCCCGTATCTCTATTAAAATGTAGTCTGCTTCAAGTGTGTTTCTAAAACGGGCAGTATAATGTTTTAATTTGAGGAAGGATTTTGTCCTGTTAGATCGCCATTCAAATATGTGACACTTCTAGCAAATTAGTTTACAATAGGTCATGAGTTTGACACACTCCGTATTAAATTTGCGTGCTCATTGCTAAGGGTTTTGTTTGGGAGGAGGGGGTCGGCTCATTTCTATCGCAAGATATGTTTGGGGAGTATCTCTTAGTGTTCTCTCTCTGGAAGGAGACAATCAAATTATTTCCGTGTAGGATGTTGCTTTCTTTTCTTGCATTGTCTAGCGTCCCGGGCCCTGGCATTTTGGAATAGTACCAATTCCGATATATATAATATTTCTAACTTTGGCTCCGAGGCTTAAGGGGAAATAAAACAAAAGAAATCGACAATAAATCCACATCGGAAGGTTGAGGTGATGAATAACTATAATTTATTTTGTCTATATTGCGCCCTAAAGGGCGGCCTCGGAGCCAAGTTAGACATATTAATAATATCGAAATTGGTCTAATTGAGTGAATGTGTAAAAGCTGTTGCAAGATGATGATTCGTATTGGGGGTAATAACGGATATCATTATTTGTCCTGGTCCAGAATACCTACTAGAGCTTCTACGAAGCTACAGAGAATTTGTTTAGAGAGATGCAGTATGATCTCTCCTGATCCTCTTGCCCATCAATCAATTTGATTGACCGCGGGTCCGAGCCTGAAGCTCGATGTATCCTCCCTTTGTTCGTTGTGTGACCTGTCTAGCAGCCGAGACATCGATAGAAATAAGGAACATATCTCACGTCAAGATTCCGAACTGTTCGGGCGTTTTTGTTATGAGGTAGTTTTTCCTTCGTAGTTTTTCTGGGCACTGCTATGTTTTAGTTTAGAAGCGTGGGAGTTTTATGTAGATTGGAATCGCACAATGCTCTTCTCGCAAACTCCCTCATTAAAAATGGTAAGTTGATGCTATAATTTTGTTGCTCTCCCATGAGATTGTTTTGACGAGTGCTTGGCGCAGGTCGACTGGGTTTTGGCGTGTAGCATATGCCACTATTTGGTGTTGTTCAGTGCAGGCAGGGCGTTGGAAGGCTTGTGTTTTGAACTGGAGAGAAAAAGGAGGAATTGACAGCTTATGCTAAACAGAAGCTAGAAGCTGCTGGGGATATTAATTTCTTCACGACGCGAGGATTATTAATCAATGGTATAAGGTGTGACAGGCATAGCACGACTCCTACAGTTCGTGGCATTAAATTCGCCGTTCTCTATTGCGTAGTTTGCTTCAAGTGTGTTTTCTAACGGGCAATATATGTTGAATTATGAGGAGGATTCTCAAGTAGAATAGAGCCTTCGACTGTGTATTCTAGCAAATATTATAAGAGGAAATCTTTGTTTTGCTGTCGGGCTTTCGCGCACCCTGTAGAGCTTGACTTGACCTCTGTAATCTGCCGTGTTTTGCTAATTAAGTTTCGCAAGGCTCATCTCTCTTGCAAGACATTATGTTCTCTTAATTTTCTCTCTGGATAGACTGAATGTGAAAATAGTCCGTGTAAGACGTTGATTTCTTGCATTTATTGTCTTGCTGGGCCCAGCATGTTTGATTAAAATCTGTTGCAAGATTTCGTTGTTGATCTGATCACGGATATCATATTCTTGTCAGTCTAATTTCGTCAGATATTACTGTAGCTTGCAAGAAGCTATTTCATTTCGAGAAGAGAGACATTCTTTGTATGAGGGCTCATTTCTTCACTTGCATAAATTCAATCGAGCGTTATGTCTTTTATCTGAGCTCGATATTCTTATTAGACCTCCTTCGTTCTGGCACCACATTACGCCAGTCTTTCGACTGTTTCGCGTATTGCATTTGCCACTATATGGTTTTGTTCAGGCAAGACCATGGTTTTCAGGAACTGACGAAGCTTTTCTCGAATGCTCATTGCGCTCGGGATGACAAAACACACTAGAAAAGGCGATCACATCTTTAAATTTCGATTTATGATTTCAGATATAAATGGCAGCACGCGCGACGGCTAGAAAAATATTCGCAATGACATCTGATCCGCTGATCATTGGCCGCGCGACCATGGGGACGAGAACTAAAATAACTTTCACAGCATGGCGGGAAGCTTAAAATAGATTGAAAAAGACTATCATGGGGCATGGCGATGTGTTCTCTTAGATCATAGTCTCTTGGTATAATTTGTCAATATTTCGTTTCTCGGCTTTTCTTCTTGTTTTTTTTTATTGTTTTTTTACCGACCGACCGACCTACCCCGGCACTTTCACGAGAGAGAGGGTGATGGAAACAAAACATTTTAATATTGGGATAGCCTTGTGATTTTCATTGTTTTCATGATGATGAGCTTACAGGGGTTACTTTTCGGGTGAAAGGGAAGATTATTTTCAAAAAAAAATTATAATTCATTGCCTTCAGAGTGATATTGGCTCGTTTCAAAATGGTGGTCACGGGGAAGATATAATCAAGGCTCGCTTGATTATGGCAGCTGAAGACCATTACAATGACCATTTAACTTCTTTTATTTCCAGCTCACTTTCAATAACATAAATAGTTTTTCGTCTTAGTTTTCAGAGTCTTGTTTTCGTGACAACCCTGGGCGGTTGCTATGCAGGCTTCTGACCCCAGCGGCATAATATCGAGGATATTTTTAAATAAAAAACACTGGGCTTGCTTTCCGCTTGGTCAATAATCTATGCTTATTTACCCATGCATCATGATTATTTCACCTCATTTGTTGCTCAATAGCGATGAATAAGACATTTAAAATTAACAGATTCCCTGTTGTGCTGGAGTCCAAAGACCTTCACCACCACAAAATTGCTGTGGTTATCTAATAGCAGTGTATGTGATAGTCTTCCTATTGACGTTCCATATTTTTGGACATAGGTTTGCAAATGTTCAGAAGTTTGATTCCCTGCCGAGAAAAGTGCATTTGTCAGGCGAACAAATTCAACCAAACGTATCCAAGATAATCTTAACCCAACAGACTGTCATTGCACGAACAACAACAGACTCAACAACAGTAAAGTCAGTGAGTGTTAATTCTACCAGCACGTCGTCAAATGGTTTCATGTCAAAGTTGGTGCCTCGTCAGAAAGAAAATTCATCCGCAAGACCTTTCTTCTTAACCGCTGTTCTACTTGTACGAATCTATGTCAAAGATCTCGCCCAGTTAACAACAAGAGAATTGAGACAATGGCTGTACTATTTACAATACGCTGGATTTGAACACGTTTATATCTACGATGCGTTTGTGATTTTAAAGAATGAATCACAAGCCCAAGCACTGAAGCCCCTAATTGACCAAGGATTTGTAACTTATGTGGATTGGAGTCACAAGGCGTCCCCTTATTCTATTGAACGGTACACAACACTCTGCGTATCAGGACTGTATCAACAGGTTTGGTCGTGAATCTATATGGCAAGCTGCAATAGATATTGATGAATATCCTTTTAGCCCAACGGATCAACAACCAAAATTCGTTGCGAGAGCGATAGCACGGTTTAGCCGAGAAAGTACCTACAGCGTCAGAACTAACCATGCAGAATTATCTGTTTTTAGGAAAACCTCTGGACGATACTAAACATCCACTGCTTATAGATAGGATATGGAGGCGTACACATCTTCCGGCAAACCTGCTGGTAAAACCAATCTACAAACCGAGTCACGTGGCTAGAGCAACAGTTCATCATAACAGTCTTAAAAGGGGACGATCGGTCAATTTTTCCAGTGGATCAACTGCGTATGAATCACTACTGGGGCGCGAGGCTGCAGAACTGGGGCGAGGATACACCAGAGATCATTGCCAAAACTGAACCTGATAACTCAATGGAGTCTATCGTCAAAACCTTGCAGAACTGCATCGGCGATTGTCTCCCGAGCGTGGATTTTGCTTACCATAAACAGTGGAATTAATGAAGCGTTATTCACCCGGGTTATTCATCAATTAAAGGCTATGGGTTCAAATCCCGTTGAAGCCCGAGTTTAACAAAAAAATATACAGCTGTTTCGAGAAAGGCTGTCGGAAAAAAGCGCACGCGACAATCGCGAAAGGTATTGTGGGTAGTTTTAAGTTCCACGGTTTCTTGACTTCAGCATTTCAGGGAAATCTGAGAAAATGGCACGGACGCCATGGACGTTTGTTTGCGAGTGCTAAAGAAAGCAACAATAGTAGGTTCGACAGCTACAGTGTCAGGAACGTACCTTGCTGATCATATCCCAGATTACCTTTCGGATTGTCGCGTGCGCTTTTTTCCGACAACCTTTCTCGAACAGCTGTATATTAAAGGGACACTGTCCCGGCATATTTGCTCAAAACTGTTATAAATGCACGAAATGGTCCCTAAATCTATGAAATAACAACTTAATAAACTCTAACTAAATGATAAAAAGCAATTTCTTCAAGAAATTCCATACTGCAACAAACGTTTTGCAAATTTCAAAGATTTCGAGCCAAATTTGAAACTTTGAAAAACTGACATCCTGACATTTTTTTCAAAAATCCATATTGCAATCCATTTCCATCCTCGCTGTCGTTCGTCATCCTCACTTCCTAATGGGTTCCTGTCATTTGTCGAGTGCTATTCTGAGCTTCCGAAATCATGCTAAAATCAGGACAGTGTCCCTTTAAGGTTATAAGCCTCGTTAAGCCGCTATGGACGCCGTTACGTGGACATGCAAACACACCCACACTATACACAAACCACAACAATATATAAACAATAATAATGTGTACTTGATACAATTATAATATCTCAACTTATAAAAATATTTATTTACAACTATATTTAACTACATTAACTAAAATTAGAAAAAATACTTTCGTATCTAAATAATTATATATATACTAGACTTTTTACAAATTTAAGTGAATAGAGAACATTCTACCCTGTTAAAGCGATTTCGCTAACTGTTTTTCACTGTCAAAGGCATATTAAAATCCGGCGACAAATATATATTATACAAAATTGGAAGCATAAAAAACTAACTTTTTTAGAACGGTTTTTTGCTTCAAGAAACTATTGTGCTAAAGCGGCCATGTTTTTCGCCTGTTGTTTCGATCGCTTGAAAACTAAACAGGCGAAACATAGCAATGGCTAACTCGTGGAGCCGTTGGGAAAAAATAACGCGCAAAACATCCCAAGGCTAAAATCTCGTTGAAAAGTTATTTTTAACGGTTTATAATTGTTTTGTGCATGAACGTTGCATACCGAAGTTATTGACTTGAAAGATATCCGATAATAAATTCAGTATAAGTAGAGGAGTCCTGTCTTAACCCTTTCACTCCCAAAGTCAAACCTTGAGTCAATAAAAGTGGTTGTGTCTTTTAAGTCTGTGACATGAAACCCTAGTGTGTGACCATTCAAATGAAAGCTATTGAGCAGTACTTTCATGTGTCAATTTTGCAAAATGAAATTCAAGATTTTTCCTCAGTTTTGAAGTGAGCACTCTTTCGAGTGAATGGGCTAAAAAACATACGTATTGATATGAACAAGGTATTATTTACTATAAGGCCGAATAAACGTCTTTTCACTCTGTATAAGACCACAATGTCCCATACCAGTCGGGAGAACAAGTGGTGTTTTTGGTATCATTACCATTACCATTACTATACCATTACTATACCATTACCATTAACATTACCAGCACCATTTCCATTACCGTTACTATTACCATTACCATTACCATTACCATAACCATAACCATAACCATAACCATAACCATAACCATAACCATAACCATAACCATAACCATAACCATACCATTACCAAACACCATTACCATTACCATACCATTACCATACATTACCATTACCATTACCATACCATTACCATTACCATTACCATTACCATACCATTACCATTACCATTACCATTACCATTACCATACCGTTACCATTACACCATTACCATTACCATTACCAATACCATTACTATTACTATACCATTACTATACCATTACCATTACCATTACCAGCACCATTACCATTACCATTACCATTACCATTACCATTACCATTACCATTACCATACCATTACCATTACCATTAACATACCATACATTACCATTACCATTACCATTACCATACCATTACCATTATCATTATCATTACCATTACCATACCTTACCATACCAAAACCATACCATACCATTACCATTACCATACCATACCATACCATACCATTTACCATATCATACCATACCATACCATACCATACCATTACCATTACCATTACCATACCATTACCATTACCATTACCATACCATTACCATTACCATACCGTTACCATTACCATTACCATTACTATTACTATACCATTACTATACCATTACTATACCATTACCATTACCATTACCATTACCAGCACCAGCCCCACACCAGCACCATTACCTTTACCATTACCATTCCCATTACCATTACCATTACCATTACCATTACCATTACCATTACTATTATCATTACCATTGCCATTACCATTACGATTACCATTACCATTACTATACCATTACCATTACCATACCATTACCATTACCATTACCATTACCATTACCATTACAGCACCATTACCATTACCATTACCATTACCATAAATCCAAAATTCGTTGCGTAACAATGGCGTAAAAACGAATTGGCCCAGTCCGTGTGTATTCTACCGTGGGTACCAGAGGTCACATTAGAGACTTGAAACCAGAAACCGCGCATGAAAAGCCTCTGGCACCCAGGGTAGGTGTATTCTTATACTAAAAATAAAAAATATAAAACGTTATTGAATGCAGAGGACCACGCAACATAGAAATAAATCGCTTGGTTACTTGTTGTTGCCGGATCTCTTGTTTTAGAAATCCACTTGTCACTGAGACGTCACTTGAAGTGTAACAAAACCACCTGATAAATTTTATTGCGACTATCCGCTCAGTTTGGCAACTCATCGCCCATCCTATCGGTGTCTGAAGCGACACACAGGGCTTCTAAAACAAACATGCTTTAATGATTCTAAACCAAATACATCACGTGCGAAATAAAAACGGGTAGATATATTTTCTAGCGACAACCTCGTTCCCAGGGTCTCTCTTCTTTCCGCCAAAGCTTTGGCGAGAAGAAAAGAGACACTGGGAACGAGGTTGTTTCCAGCGATATGCCAATTTTAATGAATACCCAGACTACCATTCGGTCTTGTCTTGTAGGCTTGACGCTTTTATCCGATTTTTATCCGACAACGTTAATTGAAATAGGTGTATACATTCTATGGAATCTACTTCCTTGCAAGTTATTCATATGGACAGTTGATATGTCAAAATGGTGAACGGCAACTATGAATGTAATAATGATCATGAACAAACAAGCACCTCCTAGTTGATCCAACAAGCAGCTCATTCTTGCTTTGGATTTTTTATACATTGCATTATTTTACAACTGATTATTCAAGTTGTCATATTTCAAGTGTGCGCGACACTGAACCATTAGCTGATTAACCATTCGCACTAATGATATATTTTTTGATTATTTTAGTCGCCAGGAGGCGACGTACTTAAAAGGGGGAATAATTTGCAAGAGCATATACAGCTGTTTCGAGAAAGGTTGTCGGAAAAAAGCGCACGCGACAATCCCGAAAGGTAATCTGGGATATGATCAATGAATTTTAATAAGTCAAATAAATACATCAAACCCGCGATGCCTACTTTTGTTGCTTTCTTTTAGCACTCGCAAACATACGTCCATGGTGACTCGTGCCATTTTCTCAGATTTCCCTGAAATGCTGAAGTCAAAGAACCGTGAACTTAAAAACTACCCACAATACCTTTCGGGATTGTCGCGTGCGCATTTTTCCGACAACCTTTCTCGAAACAGCTGTATTTATTTATCTATCCATTTGCTTATTATGACATCGGTGTTTTGAATCGTAATGATCTTCTGAAAAGTTGGTTCAGCTGCCAAGCTTTCTAAATAGGCAATTTCCTTTCACTAAATTCTCAGTCCAAAGTAAAGCGACGAGACACTGTCTCAAGTGTTTGATTTATCTTCTCAATCAAAACTAAAACTATAAGGAATAAACGGAGAAAGAATTTTTTTAACATCCATGCTAATTTTAAGGTCAGATATCCAAATTGCTATTTTCTTTGTTTTAACTTGATGACGTATTAATGACCTTAGTTTTCGAGTGAAAAGGATCGAAGATTATGGCAGCTGCAGACCATTACAATGACCATTAACTTATTTTATTTCCAGCTCACTTTCAATGACATAAATAGTTTTCGTCTTAGTTTTCAGAGGCTTGTTTTCGTGACAAACCTGTGCGGTTGCTACGCAGGCTTCTGACACCAGCGGTGCTTGCTTTCCGCTTGGTCAATAATCCATGCTTATTAACCCATGCATCATGATTATTTCACCTCATTTGTTGCTCAATAGCGATGAATAAGACATTTAACCATAACAGATTCCTGTTGTGCTGGAGTCGAAAGACCTTCACCACCACAAAACTGCTGTGGCTATCTATAGCAGTGTATATGATAGTCTTCCTATTGACGTTCCATATTTTTGGACATGGGTTTGCAAATGTTCAGAAGTTTGATTCCCTGCCGAGCAAAGTGCATTTGTTAGGCGAACGAATTCAGCCAAACGTATCCAAGATAATCTTAACCCAACAGACTCTCGTTGCACGAACAACGGTAAAGCCAGTGAGTTTTAATTCCACGACCAACATGTCATCAAATGACAGGGCCGTAGCTAGAATTTTTTGAATGGGGGGGCAATGAAGCGAGTGCCGAAGCCGCGAGCCGCTAGGGGGGTCTGGGGGCATGCCCCCTCAGAAAATTTTGAAATCTAGAGGCGCGGAAATGCTATTCCAGCATTCTCCATGATATATTTTGTCAAAAAATCAATCTCGATCAAGTGTAAAATGACAGGTATTTTTAGTGCTTACAGAAATATTTCCGAGGTTTTGTTAACTTGATACATACCGTATATCGGCCTTAGTACACTAAACATTTTATTAGTCTATTTCGTGTGTAAAAGATGTCTCCAGTTGGATTTCCGCTCCAAAATATATTTCTCAATCAATCGTAAATGTTCAAGTTAGTATGGTACCGGACAGTCAAAATATAACTACTTACTTAGTTACCTAAGAAGTGAGAAGTTCTCGCCTCTTCGTTCCCCATCATCTTGATTTAATATACCGAGCAAAATCTGGGGAGAGTACCAAGCCTTTGAAATGTTCAATCTTGTTTTGAAAGACCCTCGGCATATATTTTTATCAAGAAGGCGGCTGTTTGAACGCGAAAAAAACATACGCAGTTTTCGTTTTTCAGAAAGCATTACCCATTCTTGGGGGGCAACTGCCCCCCTTGCCCCCCGCTAGCTACGGCCCTGAATGATTCATGTCAAAGTTGGTGCCTCGTCAGGAAAGAAAATTCATCCGCAAGACCTTTCTTCTTAACAGCTGTTCTGCTTGTACGAATCTATGTCAAAGATCTCGCCCAGTTAACAACAAGAGAATTGAGACAATGGCTGTACTATTTACAATACGCTGGATTTGAACACGTTTATATCTACGATGCGTTTGTGATTAAGAACGAATCACTAGCCCAAGCACTGAAGTCCCTAATTGACCAAGGATTTGTAACTTATGTGGATTGGAGTCACAAGGCGTCCCCTTATTCTATTGACGGTACACAAAACGCTGCTTACCAGGACTGTATCAACAGGTTTGGTAGTGAATCTATATGGCAAGCTGCAATAGATATTGATGAATACCCTTTCAGCCCAACAGATCAACAACCAAAATTCGCTGCAAGAGCTATAGCACGGTTTAGCGAGAAAGTACCTACAGCGTCAGAACTAACCATGCAGAATTATCTGTTTTTAGGAAAGCCTCTGGACGATACTAAACATCCACTGCTTATAGATAGGATATGGAGGCGCACACATCGCCCCGCAAACCTGCTGGTAAAACCAATCTACAAACCGAGTCACGTGGCTAGAGCAACAGTTCATCATAACAGTCTTAAAAGGGGACGATCGGTCAATTTTCCAGTGGATCAACTGCGTATGAATCACTACTGGGGCGCAAGGCTGCAGAACTGGGGCGAGGACACACCAGAGATCATTGCCAAAACAGAACCTGATAACTCAATGGAGTCTATCGTCAAAACCTTGCAGATCTGCATCGGCGATTGTCTCCCGAGCGTCGATTTTGCTTACCATAAACAGTGGAATTAATGACGCGTTATTCTCCCGGGTTATTCATCAAAGGCTATGGGTTCAAATCCCGTTGAAGTCCGAGTTTAACAAAAAATATACAGCTGTTTCGAGAAAGGCTGTCGGAAAAAAGCGCACGCGACAATCGCGAAAGGTATTGTGGGTAGTTTTAAGTTCACGGTTCCTTGACTTCAGCATTTCAGGGAAATTTGAGAAAATGGCACGAGACGCCATGGACGTTTGTTTGCGAGTGCTAAAAGAAAGCAACAATAGTAGGTTCGACAGCTACAGTGTCAGGAACGTACCTTGCTGATCATATCCCAGATTACCTTTCGGGATTGTCGCGTGCGCTTTTTTCCGACAACCTTTCTCGAAACAGCTGTATATTAAAGGGACACTGTCCCGGCATATTTGCTCAAAACTGTTATAAATGCACGAAATGGTCCCTAAATCTATGAAATAACAACTTAACAAACTCTAACTAAATGATAAAAAGCAATTTCTTCAAGAAATTCCATACTGCAACAAACGTTTTGCAAAATTTCAAAGATTTTCGAGCCAAATTTGAAACTTTGAAAAACTGACATCCTGACATTTTTTTCAAAAATCCATATTGCAATCCATTTCCATCCTCGCTGTCGTTAGTCATCCTCACTTCCTAATGAGTTCCTGTCATTTGTCGAGTGCTATTCTGAGATTCCCGAAATCATGCTAAAATCAGGACAGTGTCCCTTTAAGGTTATAAGCCTCGATAAGCCGCCATGGACGCCGTTACGTGGACATGCAAACACACCCACACTATACACAACAATATATAAACAATAATGTGTACTTGATACAATTATAATATCTCAACTTTATAAAAATATTTATTTACAACTATATTTAACTACATTAACTAAAATTAGAAAAAATACTTTCGTATCTAAATAATTATATATATACTAGACTTTTTACAAATGTAAGTGAATAGAGAACATTCTACCCTGTTAAAGCGATTTCGCTAACTGTTTTCACTGTCAAAGGCATATTAAAATCCGGCGACAAATATATATTATACAAAATTGGAAGCATAAAAAACTAACTTTTTTAGAACGGTTTTTGCTTCAAGAAACTATTGTGCTAAAGCGGCCATGCTTTCGCCTGTTGTTTCGATCGCTTGAAACTAAACAGGCGAAGCATAGCAATGGCTAACTCGTGGAGCCGTTGGGTAAAAAATAACGCGCAAAACATCCAAAGGCTTATATCTCGTTGAAAAGCTATTTTTTCACGGTTTATAACTGTGTTTTGTGCATGAACGTTGCATACCGAAGTTATTGACTTGAAAGATATCCGATAAAATTCAGTATAAGTAGCGGAGCTTACTTCCCTGTTTTAACCCTTTCACTCCCAGAGTCAAACCTTGAGTCAATAAATGTTGTATCTTTTAAGTCAGTGGATGAAACCCTAGTGTGTGACCATTCAAATGAAAGCTATTGAGCAGTACTTTCATGTGGTACTGTTTATCATGCTGTACAAGGTGGTTCAAACTTTTAAGTCTGTGGATGAAACCCTGTAACTTTTAAGTCTGTGGATGAAACCCTAGTGTGTGACCATTCAAATGAAAGTTATTGAGCAGTACTTTCAAGTGGTGCTGTTTGTTTTTCAGTGACAATTTTGCAAAATGAAATTCAAGATTTTTTCTCAGTTTTGAACTGAGCACTCTTGGGAGTGAAAAGGGCTAAAAAACATACGTATTGACATGAACGAGGTATTATTTACTATAAGACAGAATAAACGTCTTTTCACTCTGTATAAGACCACAATGTCCCATACAGTCGGAGGAACAAGTGCCAGTTTTTGCAAATCTTCGTTGAAACAGACGAAGACTTTCCGATTGTTATTATCCAATCAAGAAACAGCGCGAGCTCTTTCACGAGTACTCCGAAAGCAATCGCGCCAGCACAGCGCAATTAGGATACGTCGTTGCTTAGCAACTTCGAAATGAAAATCGCGGGCTCATTCTCGTTTCGCCATCAACTGGTACTTATTCCCCCGACCGAGCTAGAGCCGGGAGCTAGAAAAATCGAGCTTCGTCAGTTTAGTTGTAGACTGCGAGCAGTCTCTATTTTTCGCATAAGTCCGTGAGGCGAACGCGCGAGAATAGCGAGCGTCGCGCTCCGCGAGTAGCGTGGGCGCGAGAGGAAACGAAAAAATAGAGACTGCTCTGGTTTCATACAGCAGTTCGGAAGCCCGGCGGCCGGCACACTGGTGACGGAGTATTCTGATTGGCTGGTTGACGAAGTGATGACACGTTCGCCTCACGGACTTATGCGAAAAATAGAGACAGCTGCTCGCAGTCTAGTTTAGTTGCTGACAGCCTCGATGACAGGGAGAATGATTTAGCTCTTGAGCGTTATGGTAAATAACATTTTTATCGTGGTGGTACAGGTGATAAAATTCTTTTCCTTCTCGCACTTTGCGCTTTTTCTTTGATCTTATCTTTTCTGTCTTCCATTTGTTGCTCCATGGAGCCCATCACGAGTTCACTGAAACAACAACAAAAATCAAGCTACAGTCGAACCTCTACATAACAGTTTGTTTAGAAACTACAGTTGAACCTCTCTACAACGGCCACCTTGGGGCCGAAATAACTGGCCGTTGTAGAGAGGTGGCCGTTGTAGGGAGGTTAGAATTAGAGTAAAGTGTATGTATCGGTGTACGGTTGGGACGAAAAATCCTGGCCGTTGTAGAGAGGTGGCCATTGTGGAGAGGTGGCCGTTAGTGGAGGTTCGACTGTAATCACTTCTCCACTAACGGCCACCTCTTTAATTTATACTGACAGCCACCTCTTTACAACGGCCACCTCTATAACGGCCACCTCTATAACGACCACCTCTATAACGGCCACCTATCTTAGTCTATGACAGCCACCTCTCTGTAACGGCCACCTCTCTATAGCGGCTACCTCTCTGTAACGACCACCTCTCTATAACAGCCACCTCTCTACAACGGCTACCTCTCTACAATGGCCACCTCTCTATAATGACCACCTCTCTATAACGGCCACCTATCTTAGTCTATGACAGCCACCTCTCTGTAACGACCACCTCTCTATAACAGCCACCTCTCTACAACGGCTACCTCTCTACAACGGCCACCTCTCTATAACAGCCACCTCTCTATAACAGCGACCCACCTCTCTACAACGGCCAGGCTTTTTCGTCCCGTCCGTGCGACGAAAAAGCAGTGAGAGGTGGCTTTATTCGCAGGCTACGCTATTTTAGGAGATTCTGTGACATACAAACTAGTGCTCACCTGTAGTTAATTTCGCCATCTTTGTTTTTGTCTAAGCCTTCTATTAGTTTGTACAACTCATAATAGTTCATGTCAATTCCTGTTTCCTGTTAAGACAGACGGCAAAATTATGCATATTAATATATAGAGAAAGTGAAACATTAGTGGAAAGTCCATTGTGGGAGTGGAAGACGCAGTGGCCAAAATGGTTAGTGCGTTGGACTCCAGATCGAGCGGTCCGGGTCTGGGTCATTGTGTTGTGTGTTCTTGGGCTAGACACCCAACTCTCACGAATGACGATGCCTCTCTCCACCCAGGAGTATAAATGGATACGGCGACAAAATGCTGAGGGATAACCTGCGATGGACTAGCATCCCATCCAGGGGGAGTAGCAATACTCCTAGTCGGCTTCATGCTACAGAAACCGGGATACGCTACGGCAGTGTGGGCCAGTTTGGCCCAAGTGCAGCTTTTTATGAATGAGGCGACCTCACCTTTAATCCATCCGCAAATTCCTTGACAGTAAGATTCATGCTTTTGTCTTTATCCAGAGTATTGAATAAATCCAACAGTCTCATTTGATTGTCCTCTATGTAGTTCTTTAATATTTTCATGGGCGCTGGCCGAGCCTTGGGTTTGAAGGCGGCTCCTCCTGTACCCCCGTGACTGATCTTCATACTGGGTCTAAGATGCTGTACCTCCTTACACAGCTCTACGAAGTCATTGTTAACAGTGATGTCCTGAAATTGAAAAACAACAGAGATGAGCCTGAAACAGGCTTAACACAGTAATGGTCTTTTTTATACAAGAGATGCATAATCTGTCCAGACGAATTATGCGTCACGGCGGTTTAGTCGGGACGAATATAAGACGCACTAAGCCCTTTGCGAGGCTTTATTTTCGCGATTTCAGAGAATAAAGGGCTCAAAGGCTTAAAATTTTGCAAAAATTGATTTTTTTTTTCAAATTGCGAAAATTGAGACGCGTTAAAATAAGTACGAATAAGGTAGTTCATATTGACGCATTAACCGACTTGTGATAATTCATCTGATGAGCATCTTTCTATACACATCTCAGCTAAGTTCGTCTCTTAGTTCGTCGTTGAAGACGCAATAAAGCAGATAGTCCGTCTTGGTGCATAATCCGACACACTAAAAACCTTGCCAAAGTTCGTCCAGACATATTTATGCGTATCTACAATAAAAACGGCCAATCTCAAAGCACATCAAACAACGAAAACCTATGTTTCTCTCCAAAGGAAGATATTTTTTTTCAGTTTTATAGTTTTACCGTGAGTTCAAGCTCAATCAAGGTTGATTCCGGATTATTTTTCATGGCGTTAACGATAGCATACGCTCCAGGACTCTGCATTGGGTTCTTTCCAATCTGGAATAAATAACATGAAAAATTAATTCGTGTAAATACTGAACAATGACTCACATACCGTAGCTATGAATTCTTCTAATACAAAGCAGTTTTTGCTGGAGTGCAAGCATAAGTAAGGACAAAATGTTACTAATCTAAGTGCACGTTTATAAAAGCACAAAAGCAACGACCCGAAGCTTTATACAGCACGCACTACATAACAACATGTACAGTCCCAAAATCGGTTCATTTTATCCGATTTCGGTTACAAAATAAAGGCAACTCAGATATGCCCCCAAATAAAAGGGAATTGTCTTGTTATATATCTAGAGTAAGCCCTGTGTGCATTCCCTTGGAGTGGATTTTAGTTGTATTTGAATGCTTGGTATTGAATTTTCCCGCGCAAGTAACAACCAATCAGAGACACTTACACAGATCTCTGTAGAGCTACGTCATCAGTATGGAATTTTTCAGATGAATACATCTGTTTTACTCCGCCTAGTCGATGCGTACTTTAAAACCTGGAGGCACGTGTTAACCATCAATCCTTTGGCCAAGTACACCGCGCCTTCAGCTGTTATTCTGTTATTCCTGAGGACAAAAGAAAAATATTTATTAAGATCAGCAAAATCATACTGACTTGAATTCTGCAAGCGCGGCAACTACTTTGTATCGAAAGTTGGTGGGATGTATTGTAGCAAGAGCATAAGCCCACCAAGGTACGTAATTCCGGGGGGGGGGGGGGTACTCCCTATAATGGACTATACGGGGAGGCTCCACCCGAAAGAGGTACCTTTTCAGGCTGTAGGTATATAAAAGGGTAGGGGAAAAACCTGTAATTTAGCTGTTTAAAAAGGGCCTTTCAAATATCTCGAACAGACGCACCTAACGGCTAGCTGATTCATATAAGTATTTTACATGTAAGGGGTTACTCAAGTTAAAGGTATATAAAAGGGATGCAGTGTTTCTGCTGTTGGTATGTGAAAGGGGTACCATTTTCTATGGAAGTTATATAAAGGGTTACCTTTTCTGTCAAAAACAGTATATAAAGGGTAATACGGGTACAAAGGGTTTGGACCTCGGGGCGGAGCCTCCCTGTATAAAACTTTGTTGAGTACCACCCCCAGGACGTAATTGCAGTTCTAACAAATAACAAGTGATATTACTTACGTCAGATCTAGTTCTCTCAATGTAGAGTTAACTTTAATGCTTCACCATGGCTAGTGATCCATCATTACCAAATCCATTCCACGCTAGGTTTAGACACTTCAGAGTAAAATTTTCCTGAATGTATCAAAACCAAAATGATTATACAACTTTAATGTTGAATGGTCCCCCCAACGGGGACATGCAGCCTGATAGGGTATGGTTTTCTGGATTCTTTGATGGGGTGAGCGGCAAAGCTTCGCCGCTCGTTTTGTAAAAACTTACCTCGAACGAACAATACTACCAGCTACGCAGGCTAGAGCCAAGCTTGCTCTTGAGCTTGAGGCTAACATAACAAGAATGCAATATAAAATCTCTTGAACAAACCTTTAAAGATAATGCCACAGCACATGCCCCTTTATTTCTCAAGTGATTCCAGCTTAAATCCAAATGGTCTATTGTATCATTTGCAGCTGATGAACAACGATAACAGATTGAGAAATGAGTAAAATGAGTAAAATGAGTAAATTGAGTAAAATGAGTAAATTGAGTAAAATGAGTAAAATGACATGTACTAAAACCCGAAACACCGAAACGAAACCACCGGAACGGAACCACCGAAACGACCAGAACACCGAAACCAATAATTAATCGGAACCGCCGAAACCAACGAAACAAAACCAAAAAAACAGTAGGAGCGCTCTCCAAGCATTTTAATTCGGCTTTTATTATTTTATCCCATTGCTCCATTTGTTTTGACGACATTTATTATGGAAACAGGCAGGTGAGCTATGTGAACTTGTCTTGTTCGCTCTTATAAAATAAAACTGGGATAGATGAGCCACATACTCCACACGTACGCCGTCTTACACACACACAGCTGTAGTAGCACTCTTACGTGTGGAGTATGTGGCCTCATCTATCCCAGTTTTATTAAAGAGCGAACAAGACAAGTTCACATAGCTCACCTGCCTGTTTCCATAATAAATGTCGGCAAAACAAATGGAGCAATGGGATAAAAATAATAAAAGCCGAATTAAAATGCTTGGAGAGCGCTCCTACTGTTTTTTTGGTTTGGTTTCGTTGGTTTCGGCGGTTCCGATTATTGGTTTCGGTCGTTCCAGTAGTTTCGTTCGTGTGGTTTCGGTTGTTCGGTGGTTCCGGTGGTTCTGTTCCGGTGGTTTCATTTCGGCGTTTCGGGATTTAGTACATGCCGAGTAAAATGAGTAAAATGAGTAAATTGAGTAAAATGAGTAAATGAGTAAATGAGTAAAATGAGTAAAATGAGTAAATTGAGTAAATTGAGTAAAATGAGTAAAATGAGTAAATTGAGTAAAATGAGTAAATTGAGTAAAATGAGTAAATGAGTAAATTGAGTAAATTGAGTAAATTGAGTAAATTGAGTAAAATGAGTAAATTGAGTAAATGAGTAAAATGAGTAAAATGAGTAAAATGAGTAAATTGAGTAAAATGAGTAAATGAGTAAAATGAGTAAATGAGTAAATTGAGTAAAATGAGTAAAATGAGTAAATTGAGTAAAATGAGTAAAATGAGTAAATTGAGTAAAATGAGTAAAATGAGTAAAATGAGTATCAAAGGCACTATGTGCCAACTCGTGAATGGAAAAGTAAATAAATTAATTAACATAGAAATATGCAGTAGTACCGGGTAAATGTAGAACCGGGTAAATATAAGTTGACAGTCTCGTCCTCGATGTTTTTGAGAATCGAGTTTCGAGTTTTGAGTCTGACTCGAATAGGGATTTCGAGGAAACGATTTATTTCTCGAAACAGAACAATAGATTCCGCGCGGCATTCACGCAAGCCGGTGTATTTCGTATTCACTCCAAATCAGTGTTGGTCGGGAGGGAAACTCAAAGTCTTTTTAAAAATCACTGATATTCGATAATCGCCAACTTTATGGGCCGAATATTTTTAAAAACAAGGTTACACAGGGTTTAACAAAACCATGGCCTAATACGATTTCAAACTGACTGGCCAACCTAACTATATTAGCCGTACAGTAAACCCCGTTTATAATTAGAAGGTGTATATAAACACAGACTAAAAAAACATTTAGCGACTTTAATAGACTGACCTGCTTATAAGTTTATTTAGACCTCATTGACTAACTTTTTAGACGTCGTTTAAATATTCGGCCAATATGTTCGAACTGGTTTGAGTTTTATTTTAAAGCAAGTTGCTGTTCGTGAAATAAATATTTCAATCATTTCAAAACATTCTGATCCTGTCTGTGTAGTCTGTGCTTCGCACGCACAATATAAAATTAATTTTATATGTAAACATTCATTCGTCTTCAGTTCTGTCATACACGAAACTCTTGGACAGAAAAATACTACAGTTATCTATGAAGTTGCAATTCTTGGACTAAAATTAGCTACAGTTAAATTATCAAAAATGGGTTTGCTCTCCTATTGAGATACTATGAAAATAAAAGGTAAATCTTATGTTTTTGTCCTCCGTCACGCAACGCTTCCTCGTTCCGATAATAATATTTTAAAATTATTTCAACCATTGCGTATGATAACATCGTCCATCGCGCTGACTAAGAGTCCATTCGAGTCCATTCGCCGACGTCAAGGAAATATGGAGATTGAGCAAGAAACACTGTCGAGCGTCTAAATAGATCCATGAATAGAAAAGATGAACATAGCCACTGAAACCAGTCATTTGGTGAGTAAATCAAGCCACTTCCAGCTCAAGACAACAGCAAAATCGGTGTCCTCGGTGTCTCGGTGAATCTCATTTGAGCCCGCGATAGTCGTCCATTCAACCAGCGGAGCAAAAGCACAGGGCTCCTGTCGCTCCGTGTGTGTCCCCCGTGAGTCAAAAAAGGAATCTTGCATCATCTTTTAGGTATCGAAGGTCGCGAGATCGAATCCCGGCGGAGAAAACGTTTTTTTTTTTTTTTTTCCCGCAAGTATGAGAAACACAGGTACTAATATCAGTTCGCTTTAAATATATACGCTGGAAAAAAAGCATTGAAGGGTTTTTATAGTTCAGACGCAAACAAAAGAAAATATCATATAATTCCCATAGTGGTACAAAAGAAAATATAGAATGATTCAGATAAATTACATTTTATTCATACACTTGGTATAAGAAGATATAACATTTAACATACTTAAGTGTTTTCCTAAGTCTTGAAGTCAGCAGCTTGGTTTTTAAAAGTTTCGACAGCTTGAGCCTTGATCAGAGCTTGAATCGATCGAAGAACTTCAAACGTGACTCACTTTTAATATTCTAAATGTCTCCTCTTTGGGCGGTCGAGTATTATTTAGGGTTATTTCTTTCAATTTCGAACTCCAAAAATGTGTCTAATTGTAATTGTAGGAGTGAAAATACCGTGTTGAAAAATAGAAGAGATCCGCGCCAGACGCCATTTTGTTTACTGATAATGCATAAATTACCGTACTACGCATATATTAAAGTTTACAACAAGTGGCCATCGACCGAGGGATCGAGGGATCGAGCGAGTGAAATTTGTCCGCTATACGCTATAACTTCGTTCATGCAAAGCATTCACTCGTTAAAAATGAGTAAAATGAGTAAATTGAGTAAAATGAGTAAAATGAGTAAAATGAGTAAATTGAGTAAAATGAGTAAATTGAGTAAAATGAGTAAATTGAGTAAAATGAGTAAATTGAGTAAATTGAGTAAATTGAGTAAAATGAGTAAATGAGTAAAATGAGTAAAATGAGTAAATTGAGTAAATGAGTAAAATGAGTAAAATGAGTAAAATGAGTAAATTGAGTAAAATGAGTAAATTGAGTAAAATCAGTAAAACGAGTAAACTGAGTAAATGAGTAAAATGAGTAAAATGAGTAAAATGAGTAAATTGAGTAAAATGAGTAAATTGAGTAAAATGAGTAAAATGAGTAATTGAGTAAAATGGGTAAAATGAGTAAAATGAGTAAAATGAGTAAATTGAGTAAAATGAGTAAATGAGTAAAAATGAGTAAAATGAGTAAATTGAGTAAATTGAGTAAAAATGAGTAAAAATGAGTAAAATGGGTAAAAGAAGACCACAAGCTGCATGCAACTAATTTACAAGACCAATTTACAGTGCTAAAGAAATGTCACACAAAGATGGATTGTTTGATCTACGAGATGCTGTTTATCAGGAACATGAAGCCAAAACTTAACACGCAGTCGGATTCCATTCGCGCCAAACTCTTTACATAACAATTGAATACTTTCTGAACACATCTAAATTCCATTAATTTTCACACAATTTTCCCTTATATAATCAATTCTATAATTTATGTACTTTGAACTTGAAAATGATGACATGGAGTCATCGAAACGTCGTTCGACTTTAATATCGCTGATTTTCATTCTAAAAATTTTGACTAAACCTTATGTTATTAAAAATGAGTAAATGAGTAAAATGAGTAAAATGAGTCAATTGAGTAAATGAGTAAATTGAGTAAAATGAGTAAATTGAGTAAAATGAGTAAATTGAGTAAAATGAGTAAAATGAGTAAAATGAGTAAATGAGTAAATTGAGTAAAATGAGTAAAATGAGTAAATTGAGTAAATGAGTAAAATGAGTAAATTGAGTAAATGAGTAAAATGAGTAAAATGAGTAAATGAGTAAAATGAGTAAAATGAGTAAATTGAGTAAAATGAGTAAATTGAGTAAAATGAGTAAAATGAGTAAATTGAGTAAAATGAGTAAATTGAGTAAAATGAGTAAAATGAGTAAATTGAGTAAAATGAGTAAAATGAGTAAATGAGTAAAATGAGTAAAATGAGTAAAATGAGTAAATTGAGTAAAATGAGTAAAATGAGTAAATTGAGTAAAATGAGTAAAATGAGTAAATTGAGTAAATGAGTAAATTGAGTAAAATGAGTAAATTGAGTAAATTGAGTAAAATGAGTAAATTGAGTAAATGAGTAAAATGAGTAAAATGAGTAAATTGAGTAAAATGAGTAAATTGAGTAAAATCAGTAAAATGAGTAAACTGAGTAAATGAGTAAAATGAGTAAAATGAGTAAATTGAGTAAAATGAGTAAAATGAGTAATTGAGTAAAATGGGTAAAATGAGTAAAATGAGTAAATTGAGTAAATGAGTAAAAAATGAGTAAAATGAGTAAATTGAGTAAATTGAGTAAAAATGAGTAAAATGAGTAAATTGAGTAAAATGAGTAAATTGAGTAAAATGAGTAAAATGAGTAATTGAGTAAAATGGGTAAAATGAGTAAAATGAGTAAAATGAGTAAATTGAGTAAAATGAGTAAATGAGTAAAAATGAGTAAAATGAGTTAAATTGAGTAAATTGAGTAAAAATGAGTAAAAATGAGTAAAATGAGTAAATGAGTAAATTGAGTAAAATGAGTAAATTGAGTAAATTGAGTAAATTGAGTAAAATGAGTAAATGAGTAAAATGAGTAAATTGAGTAAATGAGTAAAATGAGTAAATTGAGTAAAATGAGTAAATTGAGTAAAATCAGTAAAACGAGTAAACTGAGTAAATGAGTAAAATGAGTAAAATGAGTAAATTGAGTAAAATGAGTAAAATGAGTAATTGAGTAAAATGGGTAAAATGAGTAAAATGAGTAAAATGAGTAAATTGAGTAAAATGAGTAAATGAGTAAAAATGAGTAAAATGAGTAAATTGAGTAAATTGAGTAAAAAATGAGTAAAATGAGTGAAAGAAGACCACAAGCTGCATGCAACTAATTTACAAGACCAATTTACAGTGCTAAAGAAATGTCACACAAAGATGGATTGTTTGATCTACGAGATGCTGTTTATCAGGAACATGAAGCCAAAACTTAACACGCAGTCGGATTCCATTCGCGCCAAACTCTTTACATAACAATTGAATACTTTCTGAACACATCTAAATTCCATTAATTTTCACACAATTTTTTCCCATATATAATCAATTCTATAATTTATGTACTTTGAACTTGAAAATGATGACATGGAGTCATCGAAACGTCGTTCGACTTTAATATCGCTGATTTTTCATTCTAAAAATTTTGACTAAACCTTATGTTATTAAAATGAGTAAATGAGTAAAATGAGTAAAATGAGTCAATTGAGTAAATGAGTAAATTGAGTAAAATGAGTAAAATGAGTAAAATGAGTAAATTGAGTAAAATGAGTAAAATGAGTAAATTGAGTAAAATGAGTAAAATGAGTAAATTGAGTAAAATGAGTAAATTGAGTAAAATGAGTAAAATGAGTAAATTGAGTAAAATGAGTAAAATGAGTAAATTGAGTAAAATGAGTAAAATGAGTAAATGAGTAAATGAGTAAATTGAGTAAAATGAGTAAATGAGTAAATGAGTAAATTGAGTAAAATGAGTAAAATGAGTAAAATGAGTAAATTGAGTAAAATGAGTAAATGAGTAAAATGAGTAAAATGAGTAAAAATGAGTAAAATGAGTAAATGAGTAAATGAGTAAATTGAGTAAAATGAGTAAAATGAGTAAAATGAGTAAATGAGTAAATGAGTAAATGAGTAAATTGAGTAAAATGAGTAAATGAGTAAATGAGTAAATTGAGTAAAATGAGTAAAATGAGTAAAATGAGTAAATTGAGTAAAATGAGTAAAATGAGTAAATTGAGTAAAATGAGTAAAATGAGTAAATGAGTAAATGAGTAAAATGAGTAAAATGAGTAAATTGAGTAAAATGAGTAAATTGAGTAAAATGAGTAAAATGAGTAAATTGAGTAAAATGAGTAAATTGAGTAAAATGAGTAAAATGAGTAAATTGAGTAAAATGAGTAAAATGAGTAAATGAGTAAAATGAGTAAAATGAGTAAATTGAGTAAAATGAGTAAATTGAGTAAAATGAGTAAAATGAGTAAAATGAGTAAATGAGTAAAATGAGTAAAATGAGTAAATTGAGTAAATGAGTAAATTGAGTAAAATGAGTAAATTGAGTAAATTGAGTAAAATGAGTAAATTGAGTAAATGAGTAAAATGAGTAAAATGAGTAAATTGAGTAAAATGAGTAAATTGAGTAAAATCAGTAAAATGAGTAAACTGAGTAAATGAGTAAAATGAGTAAAATGAGTAAATTGAGTAAAATGAGTAAAATGAGTAATTGAGTAAAATGGGTAAAATGAGTAAAATGAGTAAAATGAGTAAATTGAGTAAATGAGTAAAAATGAGTAAAATGAGTAAATTGAGTAAATTGAGTAAAAATGAGTAAAAGAAGACCACAAGCTGCATGCAACTAATTTACAAGACCAATTTACAGTGCTAAAGAAATGTCACACAAAGATGGATTGTTTGATCTACGAGATGCTGTTTATCAGGAACATGAAGCCAAAACTTAACACGCAGTCGGATTCCATTCGCGCCAAACTCTTTACATAACAATTGAATACTTTCTGAACACATCTAAATTCCATTAATTTTCACACAATTTTTCCCATATATAATCAATTCTATAATTTATGTACTTTGAACTTGAAAATGATGACATGGAGTCATCGAAAACGTCGTTCGACTTTAATATCGCTGATTTTCATTCTAAAAATTTTGACTAAACCTTATGTTATTAAAAATGAGTAAATGAGTAAAATGAGTAAAATGAGTCAATTGAGTAAATGAGTAAATTGAGTAAAATGAGTAAAATGAGTAAAATGAGTAAATTGAGTAAAATGAGTAAATTGAGTAAAATGAGTAAAATGAGTAAAATGAGTAAAATGAGTAAATTGAGTAAATTGAGTAAATTGAGTAAAATGAGTAAAATGAGTAAATTGAGTAAAATGAGTAAATTGAGTAAATTGAGTAAAATGAGTAAAATGAGTAAAATGAGTAAAATGAATAAATTGAGTAAAATGAGTAAATGAGTAAATTGAGTAAATTGAGTAAAATGAGTAAAATGAGTAAAAATGAGTAAAATGAGTAAATTGAGTAATTGAGTAAAATGAGTAAAATGAGTAAATTGAGTAAAATGAGTAAAATGAGTAAAATGAGTAAATTGAGTAAAATGAGTAAATTGAGTAAAATGAGTAAATTGAGTAAAATGAGTAAAATGAGTAAAATGAGTAAAATGAGTAAAATGAGTAAAATGAGTAAATTGAGTAAATGAGTAAATTGAGTAAAATGAGTAAAATGAGTAAATTGAGTAAAATGAGTAAAATGAGTAAATTGAGTAAAATGAGTAAAATGAGTAAAATGAGTAAATGAGTAAATGAGTAAATTGAGTAAAATGAGTAAAATGAGTAAATGAGTAAAATGAGTAAATGAGTAAAATGAGTAAAATGAGTAAATGAGTAAAATGAGTAAAATGAGTAAATTGAGTAAAATGAGTAAATTGAGTAAAATGAGTAAATTGAGTAAATTGAGTAAAATGAGTAAAATGAGTAAATTGAGTTAAAATGAGTAAATGAGTAAAATGAGTAAATTGAGTAAAATGAGTAAATTGAGTAAAATGAGTAAAATGAGTAAATTGAGTAAAATGAGTAAAATGAGTAAATTGAGTAAATGAGTAAATTGAGTAAAATGAGTAAATTGAGTAAATTGAGTAAAATGAGTAAAATGAGTAAATGAGTAAAATGAGTAAAATGAGTAAATTGAGTAAAATGAGTAAATTGAGTAAAATCAGTAAAATGAGTAAACTGAGTAAATGAGTAAAATGAGTAAAATGAGTAAAATGAGTAAATTGAGTAAAATGAGTAAAATGAGTAAAATGAGTAAATTGAGTAAATTGAGTAAAAATGAGTAAACTGAGTAAAATGAGTAAATTGAGTAAAATGAGTAAAATGAGTAAAATGATGTTGATTCCCATACTGCTTGTAAAGTAACACTATACTTTTTTAGTGTAATTGCCAAGCCAATGTCTATTCCCAATAATTACTTTATATATAAACAGAAAACAATAGTTACCTATTGCAGGAGATAGAAGCAGGCCTCCTTTCTCTCCTAACTGATTATGACTCAAGCCACAAATACTTCACTCTGTTATTACTCTACAAACACAAGAAAAAATCTCAATAAGATCTCTACAGGATCTCGACAGGTATCAGAATGGTTGTTACTTATTCACTGGATAAAAATGAGAATCGCCCAATTTCAGGCGCCTAGTATAAAAAATAACAGTTTAATACTGTATTATATAATATATTAAATTTTAAATTTAACAAATGGATTAAAACAACTCACATTTTTTAGATTAATTTAAAAAAAAATGGTAAGATCAGACAACTTACTTTATTGCATCTGCGAGAATTTGAACAGCTTTGTCATCAAAACTATTGCCTGTAAAAGCAAATGAAAAACTTAGTATACTGATTTAAAATAATTGACCCGAGTTTCGATCACGTCTACATTTTTCATTTATAAACACATCTAAGGGCAAATTATAATTATTATTGTTAGTAATAATTATAAAGCAATAATTGCTCTATAATTATGATGTGTGAGTCTTATCTAGGGAGGTCTACATGTACATGTACAAACATTCTCATCCCCAGAGTCCGCGATCCTTTTGGTCAGCACCAAGAAATCTCGGACTCTGGTGGGGACAGATAGAACAAATTTTTTGAGTGGCTGTTAAAACAATGAACAGACAAAAGACAAGAGAAAACGAGTACTCTGCGCAAGCTCAGAAAATTGGTACCAGGAGGTCGTGATTTCTTGGTGCTGACCAAAAGGATCGCGGACTCTGGGGATGAGAATGACGTACAAACAACTTCTCATAGATCCTGGATCCGCGTACATGATATGCCTGTCAAATTTGTTGCTGTTTATGATTATTCAGATCCAATCTTTCCCCTTCAGTAGAACCAACCACAAACAATAAGAAAACGACTGACTGTCTTGAGCTTTTCAAGTCTTTGGGCCAATGAGGTGGTCATAAGGTGGGGTTCTGGCTCAAACTCTACTAATTAAATCAGCTCTAGAAATAATGTAATCTCAGTACCACTTGCGGCAAATCTGGTGATATTTGAGTTGTGTAGTAAGATGTCTTTCACTGATTCCGCACCATGTACTCCCAGTTTGTTTTCTGACAAGTCCTTTAAAAGCAATATATGTGTAATAATTATTATAAATTAAAATTAAATTCATATTATCACAAAATGTGGCTAACAATAGTCTGTGGTAATTAATTGGCTTCCTGCACAGATGCAAAGGTGTCTGTTAAACAAGTACAGTCTGCAAGTTTATTTTATAACTGGAAAGACTAGAAACTAAATTATTTATTAATTTAAAAGTAACCATATCATACCAGGTCAGATATATAGCAGTTTTCTCGCAGCATTTCTGCAATATAGCCAGCTCCCTCAGCACCAATCCAGTTATCTCCTAAGTTCAGCTTGATGACTGACGTATTAGTCTGTTTTGAAAAATAATAAGTTGACAGTAAAGAATATACCAGGCATGCTGTCATGTAGCAATAGACCTTTCTCCAAAAAGGCCGCCGCAAATTCAAAATGATTAAAATTAAACTGAGCGGAAAATCAATACCAGCACCTGAAAGACCACCTCTTGTTTGGTAATCGTACGATACCCCCTGCAGTCATACAAACATCTCTAAATTTTCCAGTTTTCAACTTCCGTTTTCTCGACTCAGGCAGAACCTAACCTAACCTAACGAAACTTCGTATGATTACCAAACAAGAGGTGGTCTTTCAGGTGCTGGTATTGATTTTCCGCTAGGTTAATATGAATTTGCGGCAGCCATTTTGGAGAAAGGTCTATTCAATTTGAGAATTACGTTGGCTATTGTTCTGGTTCTAAGATAAGATGAAACAGCTTCAATTAAGATTTCAGTTTTTATGGAGTAACCATTGAAGACCCTGGGTGGGAGATTCCCATATAAAAGTGACTGAGGTGATCATCGGTATGACGATCACCCTCGTCACTGAGAGTCCCCCACCCCTCGGGATCAAGCACAGTATACCTACCACTAAGGCAACAGCTATAGCCTTAGCACCCATGGGGCCCAAGCCGTGGTGCTTTATGTCAATGTCAGCTTGTTGCAGGTTTCGATGAAAAAATGAAACTGGGATAACTCCTGAATCCCTGCAAGCTTGTAGGTATGTTGCTCTTCCTGTCACGTCATACTCTTCTTTACCTTCTGAAGTTGAAAACATTTGGGAGATAATAATATTATAGTAGACCCTTCACTAATGGCCACCTCTCTACAACGGCCAGGATTTTTCGTCCCAACCGTGCGCCGATCCATACATTAATAATTATTGCGGCTTTCCTAGCGAGGCTACATTCCTCGAATTTGATCAGTAATCTCTTTTACCTGGTATCTTGAGTTTGTACAGTAATTCATAAATATTTCGGGATTCAAATTTTCCGTTAATTATTAGACATTAGATTCCTCACTTTTCCCATACATTTACTGTAAATTTTGCTGTTTGCCCCCCAACCAAGATGGCGTCAGAAACCGTGAAAAGGTCTATTCAAGTTGAACGTGTGGGAAGGAATTGATCAGTACATTGTGATTAAATAATAAATAATATACATGTGGTGGTTTTAATTTATTAATTTGTTTTTGGTTTGAACCAGTTTGTTTTTTGCTTTCCTTTGTTCATTAATATTTATTATTTATATAATCTGAAACAAAGAAAACTAAAAATCAAATTGGTTGAAAAAATTTCAAACCAAAGAAAAAAATTTAAACCACAACATATACTGTATAATTTATATACTCTTTCAACATACATGTATTCAGGCTTATAGCTACGTAGGTGAAGCCTTCAGTATTGAATATTGAAATAATTATTGAAACTAACATGGTATAAATGAACAAGTCATGCATAGACGAAACATCACGAAATTAAAAGCCAAATGTGATCTAATTTGGCAAAATGAGTATACGTTATCTAGACTTATAATTATTGCTCCAAACAAAAATGTAGAGAAATTATAGATTTCATAGAACACCGATCTTGAAATGAAAACATATTCGTGACATACCCTCAAAGATATTAGCTTAGTTTATTTATACGCTCTCATTTGCATACGCTTCCATGCTAAAACTTTCACGGTTCAAAGCAAGAGAACATATCGTAAAAACATTGCTTTTCAAGTTTGAATTAGCTTTTAAACTCATCTATTCTCGAGGGAATCAAATAAAGCTTTTCAAAAGAGTAAGTTAATTAACACAGACAACCCTTCCCTTCCAACAAAACTAAACAACAAAACGGCTAAATGTTTTATGAACTCCGCAAAGAGTTGATTTGATATTGCGAGAATTAATATAAGGACACCTGTTTACGAGGTTTACAAACAGAATTTCAGAAACAAAGTTAAGTAAATAATCGCGGTAATAGCGATAAGGACATAAGCTTATTACGCGGACAGTACACATTTGTTATGAGCACGTTTATAATTTAGAGCTGTGTTTCGCAACTACCGGTATTACTTGTAATGAGCTGGGGGTTCTAATTGATCATTTTAATTCGTAGCTTCTTTGATTAACGAAAAGCTTTTTTATATTAATCGGACCGCAAGTATTTTTACTTTCAATAGCTCGCAAACGACAATAAACTGTGTAAGCTACATAAGCTTACCGTCCATTTCCAAATCGGTGTCCCAATCTTCTTCGTCGTCTCTACCTTCAACATTCTGAAAGAAGTCATCTCCTACGGGTGATAACGAACCAGAAGACTCTCTTCGTAGAAGACCAGTTGGAGGACTTAATGCGGCCTGTAATTGCACAAAAAACACTTGTGAAGTTTCTCATCATAGCCTTTGGAAAATGTTGTCAAAATTTAGCCCTTATTCGAACGCGCGCGCGTATGTAAGTTACCTTGCGAAAACCAAAGGGTGAACTCGATCCACTAGCGCGACTCAAAATAACAGAATCTTTCTCCGAAGGCGACCGAATCGGAGTAGAAATTCTTTCCGATCCTACTTCCATAATTTAGTTTGCAAATGTTCCTCTAAAGTCGTAAACATTTGAAGCGCATCTTGCATAGCTCCCAGAGTGACAAATGTGTTGAATGCTCTTTCTGCAGCCTCGCTTACATGATTGATCATTTCATTCATTGTTGTCATAACAACTAATCAACAGATTTATTGGCAAAGAAATCTTTATTTAGTTAATTCTCCCAAAGGAGTTTTTCTGGGCCAATTCACGAGAGTACGATAACAAATCCAAAGAAAAATCAATTAAGCTACAGAAAAATTAAATTGACAATGGGGTTTGATGGCTTTTTGGAAGGCTCAATATATACGGCATGGTATTGGTGACAGGAGTAAACGCAAACGTATAGAAAGTCTGGCTGGTGCGTTTCTCCTGATGATTTGAAATAGTTACGGCTTTCTGGTGGGAGTTTTTGGTAATATTTTCACTAAAAACAAAGAGGTAACGCAACATGATGGATGGCGTGACCGATATTCCATTTCCGAGTGGGGAATGGGGCAAGGAGAACGAAAGCAATGACACCTGGGAAGACTGAAATTATGAGCCAATAAGAGAACTAGTTTGCATCATTCGCTGGACGCCATTTTGTTTAGAACCCTGGTCTTACGTAAGTTGAATTTTTCGTTTCATTTGGTTAAAAAAACTATAATAATAATGCCTCGTGGTGGAAGACGATCTAGTGGGCGATCATCGCCAATGTTTGGTAAGGCTTCACCGCCGCCCCGAGCCCCTCCAAGGCCTGTTTCTAGTGTGCCAGCAGCCAGACCTGCTTCCAGCGTGGCACAACCAGCGCCACAACAACGTCAACCTGGACTAATTGGACAAATGGCTTCCACGGCTGCTGGTGTAGCGATCGGTTCAACTGTGGTAAGTCATCCTGTTGCAGTTGTTTTAAATTTTGTGTATCTTATAAACTTTAAATATAAAAATAGCATAAATTGTTAGGTATGTCGTACGTGTGAGCTCATCTCGGCTCATGCATGATTCTCGCCCAATATAATTTGAAAAGCATTTATAATGTACAGTACGACTTTAGGTGTGTTCGACTCTTTCAGTTCTTTATTAAAATATGTTTTCTTTGTACACAACTGATGTACCGTCAAATAATAATTATTGTTGCTATCACATTTGAAGACCTCTTGGAGTAAAAGTCTGCCCAAGTAGAATATCAACATTATAGTTGCAATATAAAGAGGTTATTCAGACATTGGATTAGCAAATAAAAAAGCCTCAACAGTGCTTTGTTCTGATATAAAGCACACAGGAAGTAGCACGAGCACGAAATAATTGCAGGTGGAAACATTCGTAGTAACCTGCAATCAGGCCAATTTTTCGCGCTCCTTACATTCTCTTTACGGTTGTTGCGCGTAAAGACAAAGAGTAAATAAGAGCGCGGAAAAATTCACCTGATCGCAGGTTACATTCGTAGCTTCCAAGATGGCGGTGGCCTAGTGTCAAAAGGGGTGATTTTGGAGCGCTCTACAAAAAAATCAAGGCAGCCCGAAACCAAACGACTTATTTTCGAAATCCTGAGCACATACTGTAGGCTTTCATTTGAGGTAAAAATTTTCTAGACCCTTGTTTCCCTTTAAATATCCAAGTCAGTGTTTATTTTTAGTGCTCTCTGTAGTGCGCGGTCAGAAGACTAAGAAGAGTGTAATATGCTCTGTGACATATTTACACTCTTTTTGTATAATAATAATATTTAACCTTGTTGCATTTGGAGAGAGTTTGGACACGTACAACAGTCTCCATCTAAATTTAACGTCTCTGTGAATATAGGGTCATGCCGTCAGTGGTGCTCTGTTTGGTGGCCATGGCGATGGTGGATCAGAGCAGCCAGCATATCAACAGGATGATGCAGCATCACCATACCAAAGTTATGACCAACAACAACAACAACAACAGAATCAAATGGGTCCCTGTCAGTTTGAAATGCGGCGATTTGTTTGAGTGCGCACAGAACCAGGGAGATATTACACTGTGCCAGGGATTCAATGAGGCTCTCAGGCAATGCAAACTGGCAAATGGTGAGAAATGTTTGTTAAAATTTGATGAGAGAGATACATGTATTCCTGATAGACTGCAAAACAGTCTCTTTGTTTCTCTCACGATATACAGTAGATGAGTGACACGCAAATAGCGGTTATTACAGTTGAGCCAGCGGTCAAATATTCTTTTGTTTTTAAAAAGTATGCAAACGAGTTAGGCTTGATTTCCGCCGCTCTCTCGAGTCCGGTCTTCATTCTGGCTCATTTTCCCGAACAGCGGCTGGTAATCAAGCCTACAAATGAGGCTAATGGGCCAATACAATGCCAGATTGACCCTTTTGCCTTGTTTGCATGCCAAATGGAAAACAATACCAGATTGACCCTTTTGCCTTGTTTGCATGTCAAACCGCTGACCGTCTGTAATAACTGCTATTGGGAGCCTCCATGCTAATCTTGTGCATGAGTCCACAGAGCCCCAATCCCACTCGTAATTTTCGTGCTTGTCCAGATGTTTTTTGGGCCGCCATGTTTCACCCAACAAACTCGCACCAAAATACCGACTGTTTTGCAGTCTATATTCCAGAGTACTCCCCCAGGGTTGTGAGTCACACTAAGCCAGTGAAGGTGTTATATTATAAAAGTAGAAATTTGATGATTTCAGAGTTGTTATCTCATGTTATTCTGTTTTATTGTGTTTAGGTATTTCCTGATGATGTAAAACCATCATAATGCCATGCAATGTGTGACTGCCCTGCCTCAGAAATGATCAAGACAACATTGTGCTTGGCCTTGTTTAATCCTGTCTTATTTTGTGGGTTGCTTAACATCCTTGGAAGCTTGTAAAAGACAGTGTTTATGTTCGGCAGTTTGGTTGAATTTGAAAATGCATTTTGTGTAATGAAGAATAAATAATGACTTACTGGAAGTGGAATAAAATTGCCATAGACTGTCATCTCTAGACTGCCGTAAGCCCCCTCCCCCCCCCCCCCCCCCCCTAAAATAAACCCTCCCGAAGTTACAAATGAAAAGATTCATAACGATTATAAGCACCCCACCCCCAAATAAGATAAATAAGCCCACCTAAAGCGCCTTTTTGGACAAATATAGCGAGAACAACCAAGGCTGAGGTTTGGGTTATGTTCCGAAGGCTAAGGTGAATAACACAACCCGATAACACAATAAAATAAGCTGATTGGATAACACAAATCCAATCTTTGTTTTATTACATGAAAACACTAAAGCGTTTATTTCAAACTTATTCTAAAATTTAAAGCACTTTGTGGCCCTTCGCTTCGGTGATTACAATACCACGGATTGTGGAATCATGGATTTCTTTCCATTCCTTTGTAATGGATTATTTTATAGTGTCGCTTTTGTAAATGTTTTTCTACTGAACAGTTTGCAACATGTAATTCAAAACATTCATCTTAATAATTATTTGTAACACAATTTTTCGGGCCCCCACCTTATAAACATGTCTGGATCCGCCACTGATTTGCTTTGAGTTCTGATTGGTTCCTTGTGTTGTTTTCCTCTGTTGTGATTGGCCAGAGTGATAACTTTGGTTTTACAACACTCAATTGAAAACCGCTGCTCTATGACACTAAGGCACTGCCATCTGAAATTAGCAGAGTGCTTTTAGCCAATCAAAATTGAGATAGCATCAACATTGTATAGTACTAATAAAATATAATACACCTATGTGCATTACAACTACATGCATGCTAAAGGATATAAATCCATCTTAACTTAAATCAAGTGCTACAGTCCACGGAATAGCAAATCACAGCAGTTTATTGTAGTTTAATGTTAGTTCAGGAAAAAAAATTCATATGACCCTGGTGACGTATCTGAGGCATACCACTGGCAGTTAACTGTGCCACCACCGCTCTTTTTCCATGAATCAACTCCTTTCCCGTCTAAGCGAATATAACAGTGGGGAAACTTAGCACTTCGAAACGAGTAACGGTCATATTCCACGCGTTTGAGGAAAAATACTTCGCAGCTGCGTGCAGTAAACTGGCAATTCACCTCGCCTCCTCCAGGGCCGTCAAACTTTCTCATACCCTTGCTGTTCATACGGATGAACACATTCTTAAACTGAGCGCTTTCTATCACCACTTTTCGGGTGCTTTCAAGGGCCAATGACGGAGTCACTTCTACAGGGTATATGTAAAAGTGCTCCAAACTCTTGGCTGGTGAGTATTGGCAGTTGACAGTTCCACTTCCGGGTCCTTCAAATTTAGTTACGTCTTTGCCATCACAGCGAAGGAAGACATCTGGGAATGCTACAGATCTTAAAACGGATTTCGTCAAGCCATTCATACGTTGCAGAAAGCGGGATATCATCTCGATTGTGAAACGTGGAGCGGAGTTTGGACAACCCCCGTAACTGTGGACAGCTAGCACGGTCCAATAGCCACCGTACCATGTGTACACTGGGCTCCCGCTTTGCCCACGAACCGTATCATTCATGTAGAATAACCTGTTGGCTGTGTAGCTGGTGATGCTTCCGCCGGTGATCCACATGGTTCCTTCTGGCTTGTCAACTGGATACCCACAGTTGGTAACAAGACGGTTGTTTAGCTCGTCATCTGCAACGATCGCTGACCAACCGAAGCCATAGTTTGAAGTACCTGGGAGGAGAATCAGGCCATAGTCGTGGTCTCGACTGCCTGAGCTGATATACTCTGGTGATGCATAGATGTCGTCACGTCCCACTACAATCTCTTTCTCTCCTGGGAACTGTACAGTGATCTTGGGGGCGTATTCTCCATCCACAAACGTGCAATGGCCGCTAGTGACAATGGCAGTATGGTTGACGTCAGGCAGATGGATCTTGAATCCACTTCCGACATACTCCTCACCACTGGCGCTTTCTATTAACAGATAGCAAATCCATTTGTATGGAGGAGAAGTCATTGGCTGTACTTGTACACGTTCATCCTTTCCGCACACGTCCTCGGGTAATGAAGAACCCTGCACTGCAGACCGCCGGGCACACACATTCATTTCTAACATACTAGTACCTCGACTACCGACAGGAATCCAAAATGCTAAAACGCTTACAAGGAGTCACGTGAATGAACGAGAAACGCTAAGATATCTGTTACGGAAATTCTAGACATATAAGAACTTATCTGAACACACTTCCGCTAAGATATCTGTTACGGATAGACCTATTAAAAACACTCAATGCTAAAACGGCGCCAGTGGAACGAACTCTGCGAAGTTTTTGGTGGGGGTGTGCCGCTGGGACTCTGAAAACCGTACCCATTTACCACTGATCAGTTTCCAGGTATATGATGCCCTATTCTAGACCAAAACTTTCTGATTTCTATACCCTATCCCAGCGGACACCATACACTTCACAGATACCCGTATAGTTTATATATGGGAGTACCCCCGGGAAACATCGTAACTGCATGCGCGATCAGGTGTTCTTTTCTTTCTCTCCCCAGGGTACCAGAAGTTTGTTTTTCTCGCGTTGTGTCGGTATCGGCCGGAGTCCGAGGGTCACAGTCGGAGAACACCGGAACCGGAAACCGCGCAAGAAAAGAGAGGAGGACCTGATCGCAGGTTAAAAACTGCGTAGTCGTTAGTACAAAATATTCAAATGCTGAGAGGGCCACATGACCGGATCTCTCGTAGTCAGGAGCTGATATGCACCGGTTAAGTTTCATAGTGGCAACATGTAACAATCATGCATGACAGAGCATATGGCGTGACAAATCATTTTTCGATCAATTGGGTCATGAAAGAACTGAAAAAAATCAATGAAAATTATTAGTTTTGAGACTTTTACTACTGTCCGCTAATAAAAGGTTTCCGCTTTATATGGTGTCCGCTTAATACAGGTTTGACTGTACATGTATCTATGAACATAAAACTTGTGCAATAAAAAAATACTGTAAAGAGACGTATACAGCTGTTTCGAGAAAGGTTGTCGGAAAAAAGCGCACGCGACAATCCCGAAAGATAATCTGGGATATGATCAATGAATTTTAATAAGTCAAATAAATATATCACGATGCCTACATTTGTTGCTTTCTTTCAGCACTCGCAAACATACGTCCATGGCGTCTCTTGCCATTTTCTCAGATTTCCCTGAAATGCTGAAGTCAAGGAACCGTGAACTTAAAACTACCCACAATACCTTTCGGGATTGTCGTGTGCGCTTTTTTACGACAACCTTTCTCGAAACAGCTGTATATATAAAGAGGATGCGTGCAACTTTCTTCTGGAACATTATTTTAATTTGTTTGTTCTTCTGGCAAAATCAAAACGTTTCAGAAAGCTAAGACTTCAAGACTGAATGAACTTGGTTTTAATAAAGAGCAGCCTGGGAACGAGTCTTGTTGACTTATCGCGCGCGCGCTGCGTCATAAACGCTTATTGTGACGTCAAACTTTCACTTTGCTCTTTTTCGCGGAACGAACAAGTCATGTATTTTTCGTGAGAAGAAAAAGGTTTTGTTGCAAGCATGAAGAAGTTGGTGATTTCGCTTATTGCGCTGTCATTTTTCTTCCTGTTACCTCTGCTGTTATCGGATATTACACAAAGTGCTAAACGAGAAGGTAAGATTTTTTTATTGCTTTCAAAACATTTTCCGACTCTTTTTTATGCGCTCAAAACTTTTGATCTGAGTTTTTGTCTTTGTTTTCTTTCAAACGTTTTACTTTTGTCAACAAACTGTGGTTTTCATTGGCTGGAAGTTAAAATATTGAACACCAGCCTCTAAGAACAAGTATTTCTTTACCGATGGCAAATTTTCCAAACTTTGTTTCAGTTTTCGGAAAAACAAAACAAGCTTCCGGTTGCCATGGTAACCTCCACGGGTGACACGCGCGTGCGTTCTTTTCTGTTTCTTTTTAAGCGCGCGCTTCAACGGTTACTTTTAGTTGAGTTTCTCTTCACAATCCATAGTTTTTCCCTGGAAATTTAGTTTTCTTGATCATTACTCATTCTTAAAACGACAAGAAGTTGTTGTATAATTATTATAATTTATTCTTGCATTTTGATCTGTTACTTTTAGAGACCTGTGAGTAAAGAGGTTCGTTCAGTTTTTAAATCCGAGTGCATTACGTGACCTGTTATAAAATTATGTTTGCAGAAGCCCCTGGAGCCGTCAAGAAGGAAGATTTCTTCTTTAAAGATTTCAACCGAGATGCGGCCATTACCGGGAACTGGATTGATAAGAACTATGTGATCAATATGCAAATCAAGTCCATTAAACTGGACTTGAAATTGGCTTTCACTTACAACAAAGCCTCACCAGATGTCAACAACACTCCTAATGACAACAGTACACCCAAACAGGAAAAGGTATTTTGCTTTTTACTCCCTAGCAAACTGTAAGGTTATAATTTTGCAACAATCTCGTATCCAGGGCCCGCGTCTCCCGTGAAGCGAGCGGTCGGGCGTGACTGGGACGCGGGAACAGCGCTCATCATTTCTAGGAGACACGTGACCAAATGTCCACCATTAAATCTTCCCGGATGTCTGGTTGTTAGAACTTTAATATTCGAGATCTTAACCATAAGAAAGATTTTGTCTCTCATTTACCATCTCTTGTCTCGTTTATTGTCAGATCAACAAGTTCAGAACTGAATACCCTGAGTATCCCCAGGAGCATATCACCCTGTATCCCCGAAATGCCACATGTCCCGCCTACGAATTGAACCCAAAACACCCTGGATTGATGACACGGGCATGGGACTATACAGTGAGAATGCCGACACGGGCTTGGGAGAAATGTTGTGACATCACAGTGACAATGGCTGGTAGGGTGTGCAATGGCGTAACATGGTTTGCAGAGTGGACCTGGGATAGACTAACATGTGTGGCCGATTGGATCTCTGATGGAGTCACAGAGTTGGCCGGGTGGACCTGGGAAGGAATGACATGGCTGGCCGAGAGGACCTGGAGTACAGCTACATGGCTGGCCGAGAATGGAGTAAAATGGACTGGAAAACTGATTACCCCAACATTCAACTACGTAACTGATGTCGTTTCCAAGTTTTATGCTGGATATCTGGACAGTAAGTGAAGAGCCTATTTTTAGCCTGGTTTGAGGCCGGTGTGATAAAAATGTTGAGACATCATCTAAATTTCCTCAACAAAATCAAACTAACAATTCACAAGTCACACAGGGTAATTCGCGACACTGGAAATAGCTTGGAAGTCATTGACATTATAAAAGAGTCAATAAAAGATGAATCGGTTACTTCATAAAATTAATTAGTCTAATTAGCTCACTATGTATCGGTTTCACCCCGGTTTCAACATGGAAGGAAATGTTTGTTTGATAGATCGAAATCTATTTTAAAGCGACATGGCGAGTTCTGTAAAAAAGACAATTTTAAATAATAATGTCTTTCATTTCACAGTACTCGTCATGTACGTCCCTATTCAGTACAATATCTCATTTCCGCTAGTCACTTATCTGCATTACCAGAAGCTTCTCCTTTTCAACTTTCTTTTCTTTTCTTTTTTTCCCAACAGAGCACGTGAAATATATTCAAGCCTCAACCTGGCTAGATGTCTTCACAGGACACGTGAAACATATTCAAGCTCGCATTGTTGCCTCAACTTGGCAAGATGTCTTCAATACGATGTCCGCTGTTTTTGCTGTGAATTTTATTCTCCTCGCCGTTTACCTGTTTGTTTCATGCACTGTGAAGTTCATTCGACGAAAATGGTGAGTTGTGTGACGAAATAGCATCCACCCACCCACCCACTCACTCACTCACTCACTCACTCACTCACCCACCCACCCACCCACCCACTCACTCACTCACTCACTCACTCACTCACTCACTCACTCACTCACTCACTCACTCACTCACCCACTCACTCACTTTACTGAGTCTCGTCCCCAGCCTCTATCCGCGCTATTGATATCGTGTATTGTGACGTCAGGGCCTTCGATGTTATCCCGGTTCTGGAACTATGTTCTTACGTAGGGGATAGGAACGACGTAACGGGAGGAGGGCGAAACGGCCGAAAAAAGAGGGAAGGAGCTCGAGTGAGAAAATGAGTTAAAAATAAGGAGATGGTATATTTAACTGTTTGTTCCTGTACCCTCCTTGTGCATGGCGTCTAGGCTGAACGCAAGTGATATGTATTTAAATAAAATTCAGTTCGCATAGAAGATAGAATTGTTCGACTTGTAGAGCTACAGTCTTCTACAGGGCCAGAGGTCGCCAGAGCTAGAGTCTCTATAGTATTTGTTCAGTTAAGTTCTTGCATTTCATTTTTTTTTTCACAATATGAGTGAAAGTACTTTTCAAACCTTTGTAAACATGTATATATTCTTAACTATCATTATTTGTAAATTGGCCTGAAAAGCCCTATGGGGAGTGTCCAATAAAATGTATGTATGTATGAGTGCGTTCAAGAGACTATGATCATAGTCTCTTGGTGCGTTATAGTACGTGCATCTCCAGCCTACAAGAAATCCGGCCTAGAAACAACGATTTTTCATTTTCTTTTATCCCAATATTTTACTGTGTGTATTAGTTGAACCCATGTTTTGTTTCTTGCAGGCAAGCGTATACAGACAGGAAAGCTGCTGCAAATTTACCCACACGGGCTCCGAAGAAACCAAGATCATGGCGACCAAAGCCAAAACCCAAGCAAAAGAAAAAGAATTACAAGTTCTTGAATGGTTTCACTTAAACGTTTTCAAAACGTCTTTGTTTTGTATGAAAATGAACTTTTCTGAATATATTTAACCAGTTTATTAATAACTGGAAGTATTCATTGTGATTTTGTTATTAAAGTTGATTTTACTTTTGCCCTGTTGTCAAGTGGTGTTTTTAAGGTGAAAAAAAACAATTAAGTTATCATTAACCTCGTCTTTAATAATATTATTCACTAATCGAGTGAACAGTTTCCCTTTATCACTGAACTCCTTGTGACTGACGGTAACTTTGTAAGCTCTCTTATTTTAGACTACGAGTAGTCCCTAATTTTTCTCAGATCGAGCGGGCGCGCGCGTGCGAAGCGCGTGGATATTTCCACGCGCTTCGCACGCGCGCGCCCGCTCGATCTGAGAAAAATTAGGGACTACTCGTAGCAGAGGTCTATAACTAGAGGTTTCCATCTAGCATTGCGCGCGGCCCATCAGATTCGCAGTTAGGCTATTTTTAGACATTTTTCGCGCGAAACCAGCAGCCAATCACGCACCATGCCTGACAAATATGGTCACTGAACGCGCTAGCTCGACAATTTTTGTTCAAGACGGTTGACAGTGAAATTTGAAAAGATGGCTAAATTAAGTAAAAAACCTTGGCCCTTCTAAATCAAACAAAAGTTAATTCTACTAAATAATGCACGAAGTTTGGAACGAAATATTTAATGGGAAATTCCTGTAAATGTACAACTAATGCGACTGAAAGAGCACTAAAGGCAGCCTGAAATTAATTTACGGGAAGATCAGATCCGAAAACCGCGGACATATAAGCTTAAGCTTAATTAATTCGTCCAAAGAATGAAAGCCTGTTTACAACACAAGTTTAAGCTTAGTCTATTCAGTATTGTTACCTTGTATTTCGAAGAGGCTTGTCAATTCCAGCTGAATTAAGTTTTTACAATCAGCACAATAAATATCCACGGCAGTTCGTCAAGCGTTCGTGACGGTCAGATCACTTCACAGTGAAATTCTCTTCGAAGACCACTCTCTTTCTTTCCATCCATGTAGATATTGAGGGTTTCCTTTGTTCTTTTTCTTCAATGAACTTGATTTTAAGCTCAGTTTGTTTCCACACAATTTAGTTTAAGCTTATTAAATTCTGTAGTCGCGCAAGTTTTGCCCGCCGTATAATGTAAACAAGTGAAACCTTCGGCTGCGTATAGCTGTCCGTTCAACTTGTAAAATGAATATCGAATGTTCAGCTCCACAATTATTTCGAATATTCCCATGTTAAGCTAAACCATCTGCACAATTTTCCAGAATATACGAAACTATTGAGCGAAGATTAATCCGCGGAGAAAACTTTTCATTCAACTTGCCAACTGGACAGCGCGCCAGTCCGCCAGAAGTTTTGCCGCCGAATTCATACAAATCATGCTTCATTTAGATTGAACTGAAAAATCACTCAGTCGATTTATAGTTTTACAAAAAGTATACCGAAGTTTGACCTAAATTTAGTGAAGTATTTAAATAATTATTACATTCTGCTGTGACGCTTTTCGCTTTTCCTTGGCGAAAGTTTCTGTATTTGCGTAGCGCTCGCATATCATTAAAAATGGTTCAACGTGATTGGCCGCTGATTTCGCGCGAAAAATGTCTAAAAATAGCCTAACTGCGAATCTGATGGGCCAAGACCCAATACCAGAGATGGAAACCTCTAGTTATAGACCTCTGCTCGTAGTCTATCTTATTTAGGAGAAGACACGTCATTTTGTCAACCAATCAAAATCGTTTCTAAGTCTGGGGGTGAAGTATAAATATAACCACGCTGAAGTACGGCTGCTAAGTTCAAAACCTTGAATTTCATTTTGCAAAATTGTCAAAAACAAACAGCACCACATGAAAGTACTGCTCAATAGCTTTCATTTGAATGGTCACACACTAGGGTTTCATCCACAGACTTAAGAGTTAGAACCACCTTGTACAGCATAATAGCTGAAGTCTTACAGCCGATCTTGAAAATTTCTAAGTCATGCAAAATCTTTATTCGACCTCCCCACCTCCCCCGGGGGGGATTCTCGTATAAAAGTGATGGGAGTGTTCGTCGGAACTTTTGAAAGGACCCCTAAAAGTAACCATTATCTCGTTTTGTGGGCGTGGCTCCAATTCATTTCCCCCCCTATACCTAACAGGTATCATTTCTTAGACAACCAGTGGTTCTATAATATTTTTTCTTTCTCATTACCCTAAACGGATACCAAACCACCCCGTCACTTTTGTATGGAGTCCCCCCGGATTCAAACAAGAAGGTTCAAAGTACAGCACATTTATAAATTACAATATGAGCAATCAATTCCTTGTCTGGCTTGCTGTCCCATATTAAAATTTACTGGCCTGTGGGACAATCGAGCAGTTTGAATGGTGTCTACTTTATATAAACTCTATGTGAATAGGCGGTGAAATAAAAGGATTAATTGGTCAAAGGGTCGTGTCTAGACTAACTCATACCATTGACCAGCTATTGTTGGTTTCAACTGAAGTACGTGGCATGCAGCACGTTCTGTAATCACCCCATCACGGAATTATCAGGTATAAATTCTGAAACAATCTTCAGGTCTAACACTCTTCAGGCATCATCGTCCAGTGAAAGTCACTTCCTCAGTTCCATCATCCCGGCGCTGAAGCCATAAAGTTTGGTAAGTACTGGTCTCACTCATACAACAACTCAGTGTAACATCTCGAGAAAACTATTAAGACTAGAGAAATTTTAATTTCTTAGTTGGACATAAGCGTTTAATTTCGTGGATGGTAGCTATGTAATGTGTGTTAGTTGCACCATCCAGCTGAAAAGTCAGAACTCACTGAGCCCTAGCCATGATGCGATGGCCGATATGATCAAATTGTGAATACAGTACAAACTGGCCAGTAACTTACAACAACTGTAACATCTCAAGAAAACTAGCAAGACTAGAGATTTTTCTTAGTCAAACATATGGTTAAATTTCGTGGTAGCTATGTATGTGTGTTAGTTGCATAATCAGCATAATTCTGCTCAGTGAAATGTCAGGACTGGCTAGCCTTGCGCCGTTGAGTTGCCGTCTTGTGCATGGAATGATTTTCGCTTTGTCAGATTTCAGTTGCATGCCAATCGATTAATCGCTTCGATAAAGGTTTGCTTCTCGTTGCCCAAATTTCTACTGATGAAAATACGTCTATTCGGGGCTGTTAAATGGTCACACCCAATAAGTACAAGCTTCCAGGAGGGGAGGGACTCTTAAATATTCCAGACGACTAATAAGATTTCCCTCTGTATGGTGAAAGTTGGTCAGTTGTGGTCAGCAATACTTGCATGCACGGTGGATTGGTTTTGTGACGCTTTTAAAAAATCTTTGCTCCACGTCAAGTTACCAAGTTACTACAGTGAACTTTGAGTCGCGTAGCATCCCGGGGGAGGGGGTACGTGGGAGGGTGGAGGGTGGTGGAGTGACAGGCCGGGGAAATTGCTGTACCTTTTAGGGTTTAAATTTGTGGCTTAGTAATGTTCAGGGTCATTAAATCTAAATTGACCACCGTTAGAGTTATCCCGGTACCTTTTAAGGTATTAAGCAGGAAAAAAATAAGGCCGTTTCGTCTTAGTTCTGTTTTGTGTGGCGTTTTGGACTTGGTTGATTAGCCTCTGCCCCCCTCCCCCCCTGGAAGTCCCGGCCCTCTCTCCATTAAGCCCCCCCAACCCCGCATTTCAGGCACTTCAGTTGCTTGTAATTACGAGTGCAAGACACGTATGTGAAAATTGTTATGTTTTTTTCTTTTAGATTGTCCGCGCAAGTCTGCATCCTCTAAAAAATGAAGTTACTTCTCGTGGTTCAGATACTGCTCCATCTCTTTCTTGCCTCAAAAGCTTGCACTGAGATCCGAGTGACTGCCAAGGACTCCTCTGTAATCATTGGCCGCAGCATGGAGTTTATGATCGATCTGATGTCTGACGCCATCGTGGAACCCAAAGATTATCCCCACACCGCAATTCTGCCAGAAAAATGCGCTAAAATAAACCAGCAACCATTGAAGTGGCAAAATAAACACAGCCTCGTATACCTTGACGCTTTGCACCTCCCTGTTGGTTCTGATGGCCAAAATGAAGCTGGACTTTCCGTTGGTGCTCTCCTGTTTCCAGGCTTTTCGAAATACCAAGACGTTCCACTGGACAAGTGTGGATCAAGCGTGTCCTCTTTGGAATTTCCAGTGTGGATTCTGGGGAACTTCAAGACAGTCCAAGAATTGCGAAAAGCTTTGAAGAAGGATTCATTCCCTCTGGTGTGGGAACAGATTCTGAAAAAGGACGATCTTGAGTACTCCTTTGAGCTGCACTACTCAATCATGGACAAGAGTGGCGACGGCATCATCATCGAGTTCACCGACCAGGGACGAAAAGTTCATGAAAACACCATTGGCATCATGACCAACTCCCCACCCTATGATTTCCATATGCTGAACCTCCGTAACTACGTGCACTTGTCCAAATACGCGCACGATCCTTTGGTGTTGGGTAAAGATCAGTTCGACCCTACTGGCCAAGGAAGCGGACTCCTCGGGACCCCTGGAGATCTGACACCTCCCTCAAGACTGGTACGTGCTGCTACCCTGGTGCATTTTGCTGACCCCGTCCAGACAAGTCAAGAGGCGGTGAATTTAGTTTTTCACATCATGAACTCTGTTGATATTCCTCGTGGAGTGGCTGCCTCGCATGATCATGAAGGCATGGCTGACTACACTTCTTGGGTCGTGGCTAAGGACCTCACTAACAAGGTGCTGTACTTCCGCGTCTATGAAGATCTCACCATTCGTGCGATTCATCTGGACAAAGTGATGCCAGGCAAAAACTCACACTCAAAGTGGGAAAACCTATTGGTGGATTTGTGGACGTCACAGATGAGCTTAAACCCGCTGCCGCACACACTGAACTTTAAGGAACTCTCAGTCTGGACTCCAACAGTAACTTTAGTAACGTGTGTTAGCTTAGGTAAACTGAGCGTGTGTGGGCCCTCATGGGTGACTGACGGGGATGCTTGTTGTTCGTTTTAGGGGATGAAAATCGTGTCTCGTTTTATAGTTGCTACATGTTATAGTATCTCTGGAGGGTACGTTTTCAAAGTGATCTCAAAATAAACATAAATTGAAATTTCTTTTTTTTTTCTGGGGAGTAACTTTTGGCCGGCCAATGTCACATATCATTCCGCAAAAAAAGAGTCTACCTCTTAGGGGTACGTAGAAATGAGCTTGAGCCACGCCCACAAATATGGGACTTTTTAGTGTGTTTTTTTTTTCTGAAAATTTCCAACGAGCATCCTCGTCACTATGGGAGGAGTCCCCCCCACCCCCCCCCCCGACCCCCCCCGACCCGGGGGATCATATTAAGTCTTCTTTGTCTCAATTCCTGTGTGTGCCAGACCAAATATATACAAGTTTGCCCTGCTTATGTCTCTGTAGTCTCCTACGCAGCCGTTATTTGGCTCGTCACGCAACGTCCCTCTTCACCAGTGAGAGAAGCGTTACGTGTCAAACGTGACAAAGGGCACTTGTGCAAGAACTCGGAAATAGCTATTGTAAGCTTTAGTGAAGGATTTTTGGTTTTAATCAGTTTGGACATCAAGATCTACACAAAATCAGTGCACAAAGCATAGCTGTTACGTTAACTTTGAATACGCTTGTGAGTTTGTTTTTCCACTGATGTTGTTAATCATAGGTACTTTGTGTTGGAATTAAAGTTGATGAAGTGAAGTTTTCAATAGTATTGTTGATGCCGGACAGCTTGGTTCAGCAGAACTCCCAAAGTTGGTTGTTCGTAATCCGTCTCAATCTTCCCCAATCTTAACCATCCTTGTTCGTGTTTGGTTTATTATTACCTCTTTGGTGTTTTTCTACCTCAGTAAACGGGTATTTAGTTTTACGAAAGTCAGACAACAAGCTTATAAAGTTCGCACATTGATCGACTGAGTATGCCTATATTTCGTGCTAAGTAACACGACGTATCTGATGGCAACGAGGCTGACCGGACAAAGTTCCCGAGCACTCGTATTATTTCTGATTGGACAGTTCGAATCGGAACTCTTCGGGAATCTTCGGGTACAGCCATGTACTATGCTAAAAATTGCACTTGTTACCCCAGGCCCAGACTGGAATTCGGCGAATATAAAGGGTCCCAAACGAGTTGTTTTGTACCTCTAGATACCTGACGTTTTTTTTTTGCTTTGGAGCACAAGGCCAAGGGTTTCACTTTCTCCTTCTTGAAGCCCGGTCAAAAAGACCAATTCTCGTTCCTTGGAGTCTGAGACAATGCAATGGAGCCCTGCATGAAGCTCCTCTTTTTTTTTTGGTTCCTTCTTGAATTTGTTACAAAAGGGTAAAGAGAATTTAGAAATTAATCACGACCACATTATTCAATAGCAGCAATTTTATTCGTTTCTTTGGTAATACAAATAATTGCAAACAAAGATTATATGTGCTATAAACAACTAGATGGCTTACTGGTAAAACAATTACTGATGAGAGAAGCAGTGAGAGAAAGTATCGTTAGACAAACTATCAAAACAAACAAATAAAACGGCGAGAGCTCAGTGCAAATTTCTAGTCAGTTAACTAACGTACACGAACTAAAAACTGACCGCTTTACCGAGTTTTAAGGGAAAGAAACCGTTGCTAGGTATAAAGCCCACACGTTGGTCACTTTTCGAAAATCAAATCGACTACAACGGTGCATGCAACAGATCAACAATCTTAGGGACCGCCTGTCATTATTTACTGGGGGGAGGCCACTAAAGTTTTGAAGAAGTGGGCTCAGAAATTGTGACCCTCCCCCAAATCGGAGCCCAAAATATTGTGACCCTCCCCAAATCGGAGTCCAAAAAATTGTGACCCTCCCCTTTGAAAGGACACCTAAAAAATGAAACACAGTGCCTTAGGGGTGTTTCTTGGTGTTGCGAAAACATTGTTTGTGATTCATTGTATTTTTTGGTCTCGTCTTTTGTTTGTTTTCTTTTACGCTATTGGTGTCATTTGGTGATCGCAACACCATGAAACAACCTAATGCGAGAAATGTGGGAAAATTTTAATTTTAGGTCTTCTGAAATCACTATCTAGAAATGTAGTCTAAACTGCCAAACAAGATGAAAAGTAAACAATTTATACCAATGAAAAACACCCATGATCAAAGGTGCAAAGCCTCTCTGGCCATGAAACTGGTCATGATACTACAAGACAGCGAATTGAGTGGCAGCAGAAACTATTAACCTTTAAAATACCTGTTTCACACTAAAAATGGGCCTATTGACGAAATGTTTGACGGTTGCCAAGGGTGAATGACAATACGTAGCAAATAAAGCAAAGGAGAATAGCAAAGTCATAATACAGTACAGTCTTTGAAGAGACAACAACTCAATACTGGCCGTGAAGTGTATATCGTGTCAACCACATTGTTCTGACAACACGACTAAAAGGACGGACATCTTTCAAAATTAAGGAGAACTTGATTTAAAAATCATTTGAGACTCTTGGTAGAGATTCAGGCTAAAAAAATCATGACAAATGCAATTTAAAAAATAATGGCCCTCCCCCAATGGCGCTCAAAAAATAGTGACCCTCCACCCTCCTACCCCACCCCCCCCCCACCCCCCCCCCCCCCCCCCTGCTAAATAATGACTGGTCCCTTAAGTTACCGTGGAGATCAGCAAACCCTTTAAAATTTGATGGACGGATAAGTGACGTTAATTAATTCCGTTTTCTCGGAATCACGAAATAAAATCTCGAAACGGTAGTTTGAGATAGCAACACGATGGAGTCTCTTTTGAAAAACCTCAAACAACAAGTTACTTGCTCGATTTGTCTCGATACCTACAACAACCCAAAACTATATCATGCCTTCACACATTTTGTTGCGAGTGTTTGGCGAATCATGCAAGAGCTAGCCACAGACATGGAAAATTCCGATGCCCCGAGTGCCAGGCACAGATCGATTTACCGGAAGGAAATCGCTTCGACAGTTTGCCGAGCAGTTTTTTCCACAACAGTTTGTTGAGTATCCTTGCTGTTCGACGGAGTGGCGATGGAAGTGGCCTTAACTGTTCTCAATGTAGGAAAAACAGCGACCAGATGTACTATTGCTTTGATTGTGGACGATTTATGTGCCCTGACTGCTTCAACGCGCACGAATTGCTAAAGGCATCCTTTGAAGGACACAAAGTGACGCCAGTGAATGAGTTTCAAGCAGAAGATTACGAAGCCTTGCTGAAGCGATAGCCATTTTGCTCGGAACAGTTCCATGAGAAAGAAATAGCGCGATTTTTCTGCTTCCCGTGTGAAGCTTGTGTCTGCCAAATTTGCATAGTCACGAATCACGGAAATCACGAGATCGTTTTACTCGACAAAGCGGCCCATGACGAGAAAGACAACATTATGTCGGGCGCGGAAATGATGAAAGAAAAAATAAGCAAGCTTCGTGAAGTGATTCGACAATTTGAAGAAACGACTTCTGCCCTGGAAACCAATGTCGCAAACGCCAAGCGAGGAGTCTCGCAAGCAGCCGAACAAGTGATTGCAGAGGTTCGAGAGCGCGAGCGAGAAGCGATTGTATCCATCGAGACGACACGCGTGACGAGACTCGAGAGAATTAACTCGGCTATGGAGAAAGTGCAGTCCTTGCTCAAACAAATGAAGCAAGCGGTTGAGTTTGCTAATAATCTGGTACAGAGAAGCTTGAGCTCGGATATCATGCAGAGCAAAGGAACTTTGAAACAGAGATTTGAAGAGCTTCGTAGAATTGAAGTTCCAAAACATCACGAGACCTCATTCATCAAATTTACCGCGGCTTCTGAGGGCTTGAAATTGGGCTTTATTGACACCATGGACAAGGCAAATGCAAAACTATCAACGCTTGAAGGACTGAAACAAACTCTTCAGGCTGGTGTAGAAGCAGAGTTTACTTTATGCCCCAAAACATGTCAAGGGGAGATAAGTAACCAGGCTGATCTTGAAGATCGAGTTGAAGTTCTGATAGAACCTGCTGAAGATGTAACAAATGTGATTGTCAGTAAAAAAGAGGACGGCAATGTTCAGTTGAAGTTTACACCCAAAGTACCGGGGCGCCTACATCATTGAAGTGAAGATCAATGGCGATAAACTTCCGACCTGTCCTTTTACTATGCAGGTGAAACAACGTGAACTTGTTGTAGTCGGTGAGTTGGACTTGAAGTTTTTTCAAGAAGATCAGCTAAAAAATCCAAATGGAATCGCTATAAACACGAAAGGGGAGATCGCCATAACAGATGAAAATGGACACTGTATTTATATATTAGATCATGAAGGTAACTGTTTAAGGAAAATTGGTTGCAAAGGAGAAAATTCTGGACAGTTTAACTGCCCAATTGGCGTTTCGTATTTCAACGACAACGAGATTCTTATTGCTGATCAACTGAATCATAGAATACAACACTTAAATACCCAAACAGGAACTGTTATGAAAAACATTGGAGAATTTGGTGAAAGAAAAGGAGAATTTAAGAGTCCAGTTGATGTTTGTTTGGATGATGACGGGCGCATTGTTGTAACCGAGTGCATGAATCATAGAATACAGGTGCTGTCACATGAGACTATTTGCATATTTGGATACGGCCTCAAATGGTCAACTTGTTGCATTCCATACAAAAGCAAGTTCCTCGTATCTGATATAGGCGATAACTGTATTAAAGTTTTCGATCAGGCAGGAACTTTCTTATACAAGTTTGGAAAACAAGGGATTCGAGACGGACAATTTAACATGCCGTGGGGTATGTTTGTAGACAACTCCAGTAATCTTCTTGTATGTGATCGTGGCAATAACCGACTTCAGCAATTTTCTTTAGACGGTCGATTCACAGGAAAAACTATCACTCATTTACCAGATCCTATTGGAATAGTAACAGCGCCAGACGGACGTATTCTTGTGACAAGCTTTACAACTAAGAAAGTATACATATTGAAGTAGATGTTTTAATCGTCAGTACGGCGGTTTTAGTTTGTTGTTTTGACGGAAATTCTCTGTTTCTGGAATAACAAATATATTGTGCATTTTCTGTTCGCAAAAGCTTGTATGATGTCATATTTCTAATTTTATATACCTATATTCCGGCCGAGGTAAGCATGCGGACATGCTAGGGACTAGAAAAAGTGAGAGAGCTAGAGCTTAAAGAGGTGTCAGCATACGGGAGGTTAAAAATGTTGTGTTTACAGCTGGGTTGTCCGCCTACAGGAGGTGTCCGTTTAGGTTCGACTGTAGCTAATGATTTCATAATGTGGTAAATGCTAGGCTAAATCGTGATGAAAATCTGTTGTTTTTGTTATTGCTTTTTTTGTTACCCTGGGTGTGGCCCAAATTACTGCTCGTTAAGAAATCTCTGGCGCCCAGCTGGATATTGTACTCTATTTCGCAGCCGTTATTTGGGTCGTGACACAACGCATATCTCTGCATTGTGGCTGTTTAGGAGGGAGGCTACTCTCCATTTGCATTTAACCCTTTCACTCCCAAAATTGCTAAGCTCAAAACTAAAGAAAGTGCTGCTCAATAGCTTTCATTTGAATGGTCACACACTAGGGTTTCATCCACAGACTTAAAAGTTAGAACTACCTTGTACAGCAAAACAAACAGTACCACATGAAAGTACTGCTCAATAGCTTTCATTTGAATGGTCACACATTAGGGATTTATCCACAGACTTAAAAGGTACAACCACCTTGTACAGCATAACAAACAGTACCACATGAAAGTACTGCTCAATAGCTTTCATTTGAATGGTCACACACTAGGGTTTCATCCACAGACTTAAGAACAAATGTCGCTAAGGATGGAGCCAAATTGGAAATGGTCAAAATAAAGTTTCCTTCATACTTTGTGTGTAGTTAGTCCTTGGGGTGGAAACATTCATGATGATATTTGTTTCACTTCCTGCACTAACCTAGACTTGGGATCAGGGGGGGAAGTTCATGCCCCAAAATGTATTTTTTGAGGTATTTTTAACCCTGAAAACTGAGATTTTGTTAACTAATTATCTCAAAATGCAAAAGACTGGTTAAAATTCTGCTGACATCCTGGTATAATATCATCCTTCCGCTCCACAAAACTGGCACCGGATTTTCAGTTTGTCCCCTGGGGCCCCCTGGCCCCCTGTCCTTTGTAAGGGGGGTAACCGCCTTTTTAAAAAACTGAAAATGAGACATCTTTGGCTAAAATAAATCAAACTGGTATTCATATTTTGATCAAATTTGAAGTTGCAAATGAATATTTCGTCCTTTGTGAATCTTTTGGTACTGAAAAATCCGCGGGCACTCAATTATTTTTTGCAGAACAAACAATTTACAATTCATACCCACGACAAAATGTTAATTTTCCGTCATTTTCAATGCCCACTTTCTGGAAGGTAAATAATGCTATGTGTAGCAACTTACCACTACACTGTTTCTCTATCATCGATAATTTGAAAATATTTCACTTTTACAGCTTACATGTAAGCAACTTCAGAAAACAAAATGTTTTGAATAGCACATCCACTGGTGAAACTGTTAATTTATGCAAATAATAACACTCAAGTTTCCGGCCCAAAAAATATAAAACTGAGTTGTGTAGTCAATTAAACCACATAAATAAAACTTATAATAAACAATTGATGTAATGCATACCATTTATTAAGTAGTAACTTCAAGAACCACTGATCTCAGAGGCAACGAGGAATCACGCCGAATATTATAATTCGTCGGTGCTTTCGTTATGTGCCACCGTGTTGAAACTATAGTTCTCATCCGTCGGAACAGCCCCAAATGGTTTCCTTTTCACTGGAAATATATTATCTGGAATTGGTTGCAGCTGCTAACTATCCACAAAATATTACAAACAGATCCACGATGGCGGATGCTCCACCCATATGATCGTTGCTGTCGCCGCCATGTTGGATCACTTCTTGTCAGGCCGTGATGAATGCTTTAAAGGCAACCTCCTTGTTCTTTTAGAAATGTCCGATCTCTTGAGCTCCACAATTCCCAGCTACAAATCCTGAGTTATAAATTCTTACTGAGCTATATACAACCAAACAGTGATACTGCAAAAGGATTTATATAGCTCAGTAAGAATTTATAACTCAGGATTTGTAGCTGAGAATTGTGAACCTCAAGAGATCGGACATTTCTAAAAGAACAAGGAGGTTGCCTTTTCAAGCATTCATAAAAAAGCATTCATCACGGCCTGACAAGAAGTGATGCAACATGGCGGCGACAGCATCGATCGGTGGAGCTTGTAATATTTTGTGGGTAGTTAGCAGCTGCAGCCAATTCCAGATAATATTTCCAGTGAAAAGGAAACCATTTGGGGCTGTTCCGACGGATGAGAACTATAGTTTCAACACGGTGGCACATAACGAAAGCACCGACGAATTATAATATTCGGCGTGATTCCTCGTTGCCTCTGAGATCAGTGGTTCTTGAAGTTACTACTTAATAAATGGTATGCATTACATCAATTGTTTATTATAAGTTTTATTTATGTGGTTTAATTGACTACACAACTCAGTTTTATATTTTTTTGGCCGGAAACTTGAGTGTTATTATTTGCATAAATTAACAGTTTCACCAGTGGATGTGCTATTCAAAACATTTTGTTTTTCTGAAGTTGCTTACATGTAAGCTGTAAAAGTGAAATATTTTCAAATTATCGATGATAGAGAAACAGTGTAATGGTAAGTTGCTACAAATAGCATTATTTACCTTCCAGAAAGTGGGCATTGAAAATGACGGAAAATTAACATTTTGTCGTGGGTATGAATTGTAAATTGTTTGTTCTGCAAAAAATAATTGAGTGCCCGCGGATTTTTCAATACCAAAAGATTCACAAAGGACGAAATATTCATTTGCAACTTCAAATTTGATCAAAATATGAATACCAGTTTGATTTTATTTTAGCCAAAGATGTCTCATTTTCAGTTTTTTTTAAAGGCGGTTCCCCCCCCCCCCTTACAAAGGACAGGGGGCCAGGGGGCCCCCAGGGGGCAAACTGAAAATCCGGTGCCAGTTTTGTGGAGCGGAAGGATGATATTATACCAGGATGTCAGCAGAATTTTAACCAGTCTTTTGCATTTTGAGATAATTAGTTAACAAAATCTCAGTTTTGAGGGTTAAAAATACCTCAAAAAATACATTTTTGGGCATGAACTTCCCCCCCTGATCCCAAGTCTAGGTTAGTGCAGGAAGTGAAACAAATATCATCACGAATGTTTCCACCCCAAAGACTAACTACACACAAAGTATGAAGGAAACTTTATTTTGACCATTTCCAATTTGGCTCCATCCTTAGCGACATTCGTTCTTAAAAGTTACAACCGCATTTATTGACTCAAGGTTTGACTCTGGGAGTGAAAGGGATAGCTGTCATGCAAGGTACTCTGAGTAAAGAGCAGCCAATAATAAATAAATGGACAACATTTGAATTTTAATGATACAAAAGAGGATGGATAGCTTTCAGGAAAAGCTATGATTTTTCATCAAATGAATTTTCATGACATCGAGTATGAACGGTTAGTGGCAGTACATGCAATTGATACCACCCCGACTTGCGCGCGCTAAATATAAATACCTCGATCCTTACGCAAAATAACAAACTACGTATACTTGAAAAAATATTTTCTTTACTTATTCTTTGATCGTCGCGATGCATGTAGTCATGCACGGATTTTTTTCTTTGTGTTAGTACTGAATACACCAAACTCAGTGTTATTCTGTTAGCTTCAAAAATAATGTTTTGTGTCCGAGTATTATATTTGTCATTTGAATGCTAAGATGATCATTTATAGGAACAGAAAATGTTGCCTGCGTTTCAATTTATAAATCCGGCGAGTTTTTAACAATTAACAAATCTGACAGCTCAGTTAGCAGCTAGAGCTTATGGGCGGCGGCAAGCACGTTAATCTATTGTACTATTTTTAGTGTAAGAAGATGTACTTAAAAAAAGTAGATTAATTGCGATCGATACCAGGCTCGTAGGGAGGGGGGTGCGATGGGTGCGTCCGCACCCCCCCCCCCCCCTTCCCACGGGCTGTGGAGGTCCACCTACAGTGGACCAACGGTTCAAAAGAAAGTGAAATAGTAGTGAAATATTAGTGCTTCTGCTCTAATTCGATAACTGGACAGGTGTAGTTTGACAATGAAGTCTGAATCAAACAATCGCAGCTTTGAACGTGTTTACATATCGTCTTCATCAACAAAGACAACATCAAGCGAGTCATTTTCTTCATCCAAATATTCACTCCTTTGTCTTAAAAATGTCATCCAAATATTCACTCCTTTGGCTTAAAAATGTCTTTAATCGAAGGTCCGCATTATGTATTTTTAGTATTCTTTCATCGGTATTTTCTTTAACTGAACAGTTCCAGAAATATTCATGTTTTTAAGTTCGCTTTTGGCTGCCTGGTTTCATATCATAGTGCCTTCAAAACGCACGAAATGCAGTCTCAGACAACCTAATCTTTCAAAATTTCCCGGGGGGGCATGCTCCCGGCCCCTTAGTAGCTCGCGCCTTCGGCGCTCGTACGACCCCGACTTAGCCACTCTAACGCACCCCCCCCCCCCCCCCCCCATTCAAAATCCTGTCTACGGGCCTGGATACCAACGTTGCCCTGTGCTGCACGCGTGTAAGATTGTTCTATAAAGAGCTATCCGTTCTTCTCTAAATAATCTCCAAACGTATTCAGTGAAACTTTATCTTTAGAAGTTAGCGCTTTACACCATTAGGCCACCAGCGTGCGATGTGACCAAATCTCAGACGCAAACATCATTCCGCTGATTAACCCCGCCCCCTTACTCCCGAATATAATCCCATAGGTTTATATTTATAATTAGCTGTTAAAGAAGGATATATCTTCTAAGAGGTCTATAACTTGTTATAAACTATATAACTAGACCTCTGATCTTCTTCTTCTTCTTCCGATTATAAGCCCAACTGCAGAGCCGTTGTTTTGTAGTTTAACCTATTTTAATTGTCTTTATATATGTCGTGAACATGTCTTCAGTCTTGGGTCTCGCAAAGGACACCTGGGAGGCCTGAAATTCAGTTACAGCGACCGAGGCGATGGCTGAAGGCTTACAGCTAAACTTGAAAATGTTTAAATCATGCAGAATCTTTATTCACCCCCCCCCCCCCCCCTCGGGTGGGACTCTCATATGACGGGGGTGTTCGTAAGTATAAACAATAAATTCCTTATATGCATGCGGTCCCATTTAAAAATTAGTTCCCGTGGGAAAATCGGGCAGTTTGAATAGTTTACCTGGTATAACTCTGTGTCTGTAAAACAAGGACTGGACTGGATTTGTAAAACATGGACTGGATTTGTAAAAGGTGGATTTGTAAAACATGGATTTGTAAAAGGTGGATTGTGTAGTTCCAGAAAATATCCATACCCCCCCCCCCCCCCACGGAAGGGATTGGAAATTCCAGGGGGGTGGGAGGTCAAAGGCCCAGGAAATTCCTGGAGGGACGGAGGTGCACCAAGGGATATATTTTTCCAAAGGGTCTCGTATTTATCATTATGTTCCCTCTTTATTGTTTGCGTGCCACGGTTAGCACGCTTGAATGCTCGCTCGACGTCGCATGGCTAGATAAACCGAGTAATCTATTTTAAAGGTAAATAAAAATTCACGCGGAAAAGCCAGACAAACTTTCCAGCGGCGTGGCGTTTCTAAACTCAAAATTTGTGTTTGTCGCATTCATACATTTTATTTTCATGTATCTGTGGTTATAACAATTCACGAAAATCAAACGGATATCGTCGCTGACGCACTGATTAGAATCTTGTGGAATGTAAACACACAACCTTCCGAACCTTTCACGTGTGTCGCGGACTATTTTTAAGCGGCCGATGCATCATGGGCATCGAGCCGCTTCAAGAAATGCACTTTTTTTTTCATGTCGCTAGCCTTAGTCCTCTTCACGGTTGACATGATGTTATCGCATCTCGATCTAAAATTAGCCAGTAGAGAATTTCTCTTCCACATTCTTTCTGTAGTGTCGTGTAAGTGCGTAGATGTATTTAGTTTATTACAGTAATCGCATTGGAAAAAGCAAAGACAAATGTCCCACAGCAGCGAACAGCAGTGTTGTTGCAAAATGTGCTAAATTTTGTTGTGTGACCTTTTCTCGTTATTCGATCCCACGGTTGACATGACGCAATCTCTGGTCATGTAAAGATGATGCAATAGAGGTATTGTGCTATGAGCATGAAGCAATCCGCATTGGGATTTCTCTTCTTGATCGCAGTTACGATACCCCGTGGTATATGTTTTTGTAAACGTGATTAGTGTCCTTGGATTAGTGGTATTAAGATAAATTAAGGTATGTTTTCAAATGACTATTTGTCATTAGTTGATGGCATTTAGATATATATTTCAGTTTCTACACAGTAATCTTAAAGTTAACCTATGAAGTCTGGAATAAGCTTATTAATCGTTTGTCGTGAAAGGTTTTAACATTCACACTCTTCCTACAAGAGATGAATAATTCAAATACTTTCTGTCTAGAAATCAAAAATGTGTGCATAAGAAAAGTGATTATTTTTAATACTAATCTGTGAAGCTGAGCATCTTAAAGTTAACCTATGAAGTCAGGAATAAGCTTATTAATCGTCTTTTCCTACAAGAGATGAATAATTCAAATACTTGCGGTGGAGAAATCAAAAATGTGTGCATAAGAACAGTGATTCTTTTTAATACTAATCTGTGAAGCTGATCATGTATGTGCTGATGCAGAGTTTCAGAATGTAGTTGGATAACAAACAAAAAGTCGTCTTTCTTACTTCAGCAGAAATGAAACTTGATGACTTGAAATGACACAGGGAGCAGAGGAGTCGAATTGCGTTACTGCGTTATTCGATCTTGTTATTGTTTTCTCTTTGTCGTCCCAGCGGGTACTTAGGGTACGTTCCTTTGGTATGATCCGGATCAGGATCAGTGATCCGTAGCGTTCCTTTCGAGCGAATCCATTTTCAGATCAGTGATCTATCGAATCCACTCTGGACAAGGATTCATCGGATCACTGATCTGAGTGATCTGACAACGGATCATCGGATCAGTGATCCGGCGCGTTCCTTTGGTAAAGGATCCGAAATTAATCACTGTGCACAGCGGTTTTCGCTCTGACTGTGTAGGTACTTCATATGAGGAGTGCATTCGTTCAGTGTTTGTTGTGGTAAGTAGTCGCAATTTAGCCCTGTTTCTTCCTGTATTGACTGAAATTCATCAGAAAATTGACGAAATACCAGTGAAGTACAAATATTCGAAATGGCTTGTACAAAACTTTCGGTTTTACCACGAAATTGCCATATTAACTCTCCTGAACATTCGTACGATCGTGGATGGAGCCGCCATGATGGAACTTTTATGTGTTTGCTCCGTAAAAACTAAAATCTTAAATTAAGACGTTTTTCTGGTTCTGAGGTAAGACGACTCTTTTATCTTAATGTAAGTTTCCTACATCTTACATTAAGATACATTTTCGTCTTAATTAAGATGTTTTAACTCTTAAATTAAGATGAAAAAGTATCTTACCTCAGAACTTCCAATTTAAGACGTTTGGAAACTTAATTTAAGATGTTAAACATCTTAGTTGGGTTTGACGGGTTATTTGAAAAATTAACGGTCATCAAAATGGCGTCAATGCGATAACGACACTAATGTACCGACTTGTACTTGTACAAAGTAACGCAAACACTACAAATATCAGGAAAAACACTTTATTACACTAATAAATCCAACGAAAAAATACACAGAGACAAAGATAAATGAAAACATTTACGTCTTAGCTGTTTTATCCACTGCTTGCGTTGTGTTTAATCCGCTGCTTCGGTTGAATGTTCGTTAGTTCCATGCGGTCTCAGGTTTGAAACTATAAATGATCTCAGTTGCAGCTCCAGACGTTTTCTTGCAGCCCAAACTCCTGTCAACTGTGAAGGTTACATCGTTATAACCGATACCACACAAAAATTGCAAACAGAATGATATTCTAGTCAGACTTGAGTTTAAAACCGGAGAAGCGCGAATAAACATGCAGCCTATTCACTCTTGAACTGAAAATGAAGAACGCAACGCTACGCAACGTAATTTTGGATCGAAAGTAACCAATCACGAACTAGGTATGTGATTGGCAGTTAATTATCTTAATTTAAGATGCATTGCAACTTAGTTAAGATGGAAGTATCTTATCAATTTCAAAATCATCTTAAAATTTATTTAAGATGAGAAACTATCTCAATTTAAGATGCTCCTCGTCTAAAATAAGAAAATTAAGAATCCCCAATCTTAAAGTAAGAAGTCTTTCTCTTATATAAGAGGGAAGCGTCTTACTATAAAATCAATACGTCTTATTTTAAGACACATTTCAAATCTTAAATTAAGACGGATTTACATCTTATAAAGAACTAAGAGGGTGCTCGTCTTAAGTTAAGATGTCGTTGCCTTACTTAAGGGGTTATTATCTTAAAATAAGATGATCTTAGTCTGAGTTTAAGATGGTGTCTATCTCATGTGTACTTATGTAAGATGCTGAATATCTTAATTTAAGATTTTAGTTTTTACGGAGTGTTTGTTGTAGCGATCTTCTTGCCCTTTTGCCGTAAGTTTAGGTAATTTCTAACACCATTTATTGTACATGTTTAAACTTATATGACACGCGCACTGCAATTTCGCGTCTGCTGTCATGGTAACTGATCCAACGCACTAAAAATCCCGTTCCTTTGGTGCACCATGATCCGAGTGATCTCGGATCAGAAATAGTGATCCGGATCATACCAAAGGAAACGTACCCTTAATGATCGAATAATGTAGTAACGCAATACACCGCGTATAAAGCCGAATAGATCGACTCACAAAGGTCATCGTATAAAGCATATAAATCGAAACTCGAAAAAGTCCAATTTTGATCCTCTACTGCCTGTGGAAAATATTGAAAATGTTTACATACGGTAGCTTCCTGATCTCAGTCTTTACATATGGATGGAAACGAATTCAAAAAAGCACCACACACGACATAAACTTTGTTGAATCATAGAAATCAAGATTACTCTTTAATCAGTAGTAGTGGACCAAGTCATCTTGAAAATGGACTACTTAAACACAGGATTATCTGTCTGTGATCTTTCTTGAGCTTGTCACAAAGTTCCCTTTTGTTGTTTGAATCGGAAGTGAGCTATCAAAATAATCATTGATAAAAACAACTGTTTTATCAACTGCCACGTATTTGAGTTGTATTTTAACTAATCAATCATTTTTTGTTCAATTTATTAAGCGGCCGATGCCCTATATGGGCATCGAGCCGCTTCAAGAAATGGACGGTTTTTTTTTCATGTCGCTAGCCCTACCTCATTAAACGAACGATAAAACTCGGTCCCAAAAACATAACAGTTTTTCTTACACAATTCCACAACATATATGTCATTCACAATTTATTTTCACGTTGAGCGAAACACATCTGTGCCCTTGTTGATTATGATGCATTATATAATTCACTGTGTAAAACTCGCGCCGTGATTGGTTTAGAACTGTTATCTATTAGAGTACAGACGCACGAATGACGTCACGAAGCGGGAAAACGCGCGGGCGCCCTGCCTGCTCCAACAAATCCTTCGCTCAAAACAGAGAAATATTTTTCGTCAAACTGGAAATATTCCGTAGGAAATTCAATGTAGTTCAATTGATACGAATTTTAAATCGGCTGTTCAAGCTTGGCTAGAACTTGGAGGAAAATATGATGGTCCTTTAGCTCATAATTTGTGAACAGAATCCGATAAATTTAGCGGGATTATCGTTCGCCTTAAGCTTATAAGCGACTTGCAACGGGATTTGGACTGGAATAATTCAGATTGTTTTTGCTCATATCAGGACGGAATAGAGGTTAGTCTCTAAATATTTGCTTTTCGAAACATTTGCTGAGTTGAGCTGTAGTTTATTTTAAGCCGTTTAGTTTTCACAAAGTTTTATTTGAGTGCATGAAAACACTGTGGCCTAAACTCGATGTTTGTTGACATAATTTTTATCGGCTTATTTAGCTTACAATCAAGTGAAAATCCGAAGCGAATATCTCCAAAATTATATAAAACAAATAGATTCCATGTTGCCGTGGGTCTGTTCAGTAATAGATCACAGAAGACGTCAAAATGTGGTAAGAACATCAGTGACCAACTCGCCGCAGCGGCTCGTTGGCCACTTTTTTGTTCTTACCACATTTTGACGTCATCTGTGATCTATTACTGAACAGACGCACGGCAACATGGAATCTATTTGTTAAATTGACATTAGCTAAAGTTTTCTACACAGTAAACTTGACCTAAGCTCAAACTTACGCTAGCCAAAATATTGCATCACCCAGTCACGTTTTTCGTCACGCAGGTTCGAAGTTGACTCTTAGATTTGGCGCGGAGAACCTCAGAGTAAACTGACCGAGGGGGTGGAGGGGTGCATTGTTCTTTCTCCCCTCAAGGTGAAATTGGCCCGGGGGGGTTCTCCCAAAAAATTTGGGTGGGGGTGTGCCGCTGGGCTATAACAACCTTAATTCCAGACTAAGGGCCTGTTTACATGGAGGGAGGGTGACCCGGGTTCCCGGGTCACCCTCCCTCCATGTAAACAGACCCTAAATGTTGAAAAAAGATACCCTATTCCGGACGATTCTTAACGATTTTCTTTCTAACCCAAAAGGCTAAACTACTAAGCAGCACTGCGAGTTGTAGTTGTAAAGCTTTTTTAACACTCCTACGCGTTTCTTTTCGTCTGACTACTTCATCTACCCTATGCCAGAGTATCAATTACCGATCTTCATGCCAACTCCTGGGAAACTGATACCCTGATACCCAAAAATGCCTTTTGGTATACCCTGTTCCAGACCAAATGCTCAAAAACCATACCCTGTGCAGCTGCACGTTCCTATATAGCGAAAATAAGGGAGTGCCCCCCCCCCCGGGAAATCGGCCGCTTGTAATCCCTTCAGGGGTTCTTGTTTTCAATGATAGGACAAATCCCTTCCGTGGGGTGGGGGGGGGGGGGGTATGGATATTTTCTGGGACTACACAATCCACCTTTTCCAAATCCATGTTTTACAAATCCACCTTTTACAAATCCATGTTTTACAAATCCAGTCCAGTCCATGTTTTACAGTATGCCGTATGAATATGCAATGAAATAAAAGGATCGTGGCATGCAGCACGTTCTGTAATCACCCATCACGGAATTATCAGGTATAAATTGGGAAACAGTCTTCAGGTCTAACACTCTTCAGCTCATCATTTTCCAGTCAGGAGTACCTGACGGAGCCGCTCCGCAAATTATCCGCTCTTCAAGCTGAAATTCTGCTAGCTGGGAACTTCAGTGGGAAAGTCTTTCCCTGGCTGGGAAATTACTAAATCTATCATAAATGTTTTACTTGCTGCGATTTTTTGCTAGAATGTCGATCCTGGCTGGAAAAAAAATGAAGGCTTGCTTTCTTCCTGCTGCTTTTTGCAATGTACGTACGCTGGCAATTTCTTCGCCGGCTATTAGGCTGGCGAGCGCACAACCTCGTTCGAAGATGAGAGACCCTGGGAACGAGGTCGGCGAGCGCATTTTTGATTAGAAGCGTTGCGTGACGACCCAAACAACTGCTGCGACTGCGTAGGAGGCAAGGAATAAATCTGTATGTTATTAAATGATTATTACTATTAAACAATGATTGTATGACATCTTTTGTTCTGGTGTCATTTTTTATATCGAGCTAAAACAAATCAGTTCTTTTTGTTGTGTCAAGGTTAGACCGCGAACTAGCTAGCCACACTGTTTCGACCACTCGCACTGGCGGAGTGTCCCAGTGTTTCTGTTACTTCGGTTACGTTTTTTAAGTTCTTTGGATTTGGATCTGCTTTAACGGAATATATCTTGGTAAGTAGTCTATCCACATTATTTTGCTGTCAAGAGGACCTTTTGGAAAAGAACTACACATTTACCTCATTTTGTTATGTGTATATTCAATTTTAGCTGATAGCTACGTTGTAGCAGTGAGCCGGCGTTCCAAGCTCAAGGTTTTCCTGTTGCAGATACAACTGGTAAGAACTTTTTTTTTACTTTGATCTAATCTACATTGATCCCGTAATGTAATGCAATGCAATGTAGTTATGTTCCGTTATGTTATGTGAACAAATTTGCTAGTCAGTTTCCGCCTCGCGCTAAAACCAGCCACTGAAGATCCGCACCAAACCATGTAAAAATGTACTCGTCAATTTTAAACTATGTTAAAGCAGGGCGCTTTAATTTCGCCTTACGTCGCTCCTTTTACGAACAAGAACAACCCAGGGTACTGACACAAATTTGAAGCCTTTCGATCGAAGGTTTACCGTCATGTGTTGTTTTACCGTTCGTTACATTAATTTCATCTAAATACCCTTTCTGGTCTTTCTCTGACACTTAATTGATGGTCAGTTGACCCAAAAATTTGCACCGACAGGTGTGACGATAGGTTTTTCGGGTCAACGGACACTTTGGACTTTAGCTGAAAGGAAACTGAACTTTGAGGAAATTAGACTCAAATGGAAGCACTGCTTGACCTGCGGGATCAGAGCCTCGTCACGATCGAGTTCTTGGCACTCGGGATCTACTTCACTGGAAACTTCTTACGGACGTCAAGGAACAGACTGGATTTGGGTCCAACAGTAGTTTATTCAGAGCTCACTGGTAGCTGTAATGTAACTAAATAAAGCTTTACAAGTTACTTCCTTATCTATGATTCGTGTAAGCGCTGGTTGTTACAATCTTATGACTTGGCAAACTCTACCACGCGTAGAAATACAATAAGAACGGAAAATATACTCTGTTTGAAGTTAGCGATTACTACTTAAAAATTCTGCTTACTTCCGAAATTGCTTTGTTGCAGAAAAGTGACTGACAGCAAGGGTTAACTCCCCTTGAATAGAACAGTTTTAAAGATATATGTTCAGCTGGAAAACTACCGTAGGAAGAAATACCTAACAAAGAAATTTCACTGCGAGCGTAAGGCTCAAAAGGACAGCTGACTCAAATACTGATTTTTAGAATAAAAGGACGGCCATGTTCAAAAGTGCAGCTGTACTAGTGTACAAAGAACGCGGCAATGTTCAAAGTACAATGTCCATATTGAATAACAAATAAATGAAACTTCTAGTTTTGCTGCATTTAAAAAGGAACCTACTGTTGGCTTTTAAAAAGGTTTTAAAAGACTGAACACGGATAAACATAGAAATTATTGAAAACGGTAAATCCTCTCATGATATTCCTTCCACCTTAGTTACAGCTGTCCTCAGCTGTGTTATTAAACATCAAATTTCTGATATTCTGGTCTGGGATAAAACTACACAATGGAATAACTGAATAAAAGTTACATGAATTTCTTTCGAAATCAAACGATCGACAAGTATCATACTTTTCAAACTTACTTGAAGCGACTTAAATCTTCGATTTACCTTAACACTATATTCTTGACACGGGAAAACTTTGGACTCTTCTGAAAGATGGGCAATCGCAAGGCCCTCGATTAACTTTTATGTACTGACGGGGCGTTATGACGGAACGCGTGCGGCTATCTACTGTAGCTGGACGACGGAAAACCTTTGAAATAATGTCACAGAAATTGTGTTTTAGTTGAAATTCAAATTCAATTCTCTACCTCAGTTGTAGTTGAGCGGACAACACTACCAACATGTTCAATATTCAAATTAGATTCAAGGTTACTATTGTTAAGTAATTACCAATGTGATATTCAATCTTGTTACTCTTTCTGTCCTTCTTGACTTACGTTTTATCGCTAAGGTTTTTTTTCTTTGCCGGCCAAGAACTAAGATGTGGTCTTCTGATCCAAATCGGCTGTTGTTCCTGTGTTTTTCTTTTAATGACAAGTCCTAGTATCTCTCTTCTTCTCCTCAATAATCAATGTCACAAATCCTGTTATGTAAAATTTGACTGTCCGGTAATCTCTCAGAGTACTTTTTCATTGAGGGAGTTCGATTCCATGCGCGCGTCTTTCTTGATTTTATTTTCCATCTCAGCCTGTTACTTCAGTGTATGGTAGACGTAGCTTTCTCGTGCGCGGTTTTCACGTACCCAGCGGAGTAACTGTTGTGTATTGATCATCCAATGATCTCAAATTAATTCTATGGTTTGTGAGGTTTGTTAGGTACTGGTGAAGCGGGACTCTTTGATCGTTCTCTCGTTGATTACTCCAATGGCTAGGGTTCTGTATCTTTTCTGTGCGGACGCTGAATCGTCTCCTGGATGTTTCTTTGTGAGTACGCTGTGATGATAGGTTTTACTTGGGCGAGTGCTTTTGTTCGTCGCCCAAGGAATTACATTTGCCGTACGGACAAACCACTGTTTTGGATTTTTGTTTTGTTTTTCTTCGTCTGCTTGGCCTTGATAACGTCCTTGAAGATCCAAGAAGTTCCTCACTTCTCCACGCACTGTGACGATGGGAGATAAATAAACACAACTCGGACAACTCGCTTGGATTGCGGAAAGACAGACAGGAACTCGTCACTATTTCTCGGTACCGGCGATCTACTTCACTGGAAACTTCTTTCGGACGTCAAGGAACAGACTGGATTTGGGTCCAACAGTAGTTTATTCAGAGCTCACTCGTAACTCGCGATGTATTTAAATAAAGCTTTACAAGTTACTTCCTTATATATGGTTCGTGTAAGCATTGGTTGTTACAATCTTATGACTTGGCAAACTCTACCACGCGTAGAAATACAATAAGAACGGAAAATACTCTGTTTGAAGTTAGCGATTACTACTTAAATTCTGCTTACTTCTGAAATTGCTCTGTTGCAGAAAAGTGACTGACAGCAAGGGTTAACTCCCCTTGAATAGAACAGTTTTAAAAATATATGTTCAGCTGGAAAACTACCGTAGGAAGAAATACCTAACAAAGAAATTTCACTGCGAGCGTAAGGCTCAAAAGGACAGCTGACTCAAATACTGATTTTTAGAATAAAAGGACGGCCATGTTCAAAAGTGCAGCTGTACTGTTGTACAAAGGACGCGGCAATGTTCAAAGTACAATGTCCATATTGAATAACAAATAAATGAAACTTCCAGTTTTGCTGCATTTAAAAAGGAACCTACTGTTGGCTTTTAAAAAGGTTTTAAAAGACTGAACACGGATAAACATAGAAATTATTGAAAACGGTAAGTCCTCTCATGACACAGGGCGTTATAGTTTATTTAATTATAAGATGGTCAAAACTCGTTCAATTCTCGCGAATAAACCTGCATACGCCGCGCCTCTATCCTTTTAGACCGCCGGCACCCTGGAATTCACGCCGATACTGACCTCCAATATGAATTACCCTGAGTAGCCAGGTGCTGGAGTAATCCAGTTTACTTTTCAGGAATACATATGTCTTTTGGATAAGATAACGATTGACAATGCCAATAATTTTAAGTAGGCAACCGAGATGGCAAACCAAATTTTCATTTGTGGAGCGCTACCAACTATCAAACAAGCCGAATATATTTTGGCCAGGCGCGAAAGTCCATTATTATTTCTGACAGCGTACGCCGGGATAAGAATCGTAAGCTAGGAGAGTGACTCGTTAGTTAGATCAGAATGTTTACCATCCAGTTAGTCTGAACGTTTGTGGCTCCAAATTAAAGGAAAAAGGAAAGCTAGCATGAATCCAAACAGTAGATACAGTAGATGCTGGCAAAGATACTACCGTAAAATTTGCTGGGAAAACCTGCTTTACAAAAGTGGCGCTGGCTGGGAAAAAGCATCTTTATAACGGATACTGGCTGGAAACTAGAATTAGGTATTTACTGCTAGCTGGCTCTGAAGAGCGGATATTATTTTCCCACGGTTGTTAATTATTAACCGTAAATCCCTTATTGGATGTCCAGTAATCGTATCGGGCAATGACAAATCGATTTTGAAAATTTTCTCGTTGGGTACTCCTGCACATACGCCATTGACACGCGAGGTGTCACTTCCGAGTATATGCCGGCTCATTGACTCTCGCGAGAAACGAGACGCGTCTCGCGAGAAACGAGACGAGACTCGCGAGAAACGAGACGAGACGGTGTTGTCTATAAGATTCCATGTGAATGCGGCAAAGTATATATCGGTGAAACAGCGATATCGATGCGTGAAAGAATAAAGGAACACGACAGAGACATGCAGCTTGCAGGTACTCAGAACTCCGCAGTTTCGGAATATGCCAAAGAGACTGGGCACCTTCCTATTCTCGGTATTCACTGTCACGCCATAAATAAAATAAATAAAAACCGTTCAATGAATGAAGTCAAGGAATTGACATGTCATAGATAATGAATAAATAAGGAATCAGTCCAAGTCTCAGGTCTGTGCGGTATTCCGTACTTGAGTTATTTGTCAAAATGTTCCACACAAATTTATAGAGCTCAGTATGGAAACGCCATGTTGGAGTCCCTCTGATCAAGTAGTCTCCACACTTTAATTTAACATTACTTTGTTCTTTTTGGTTTTAACTTGGCTTGTGAAGTCAGTCACTATCTCAAAATAATGAATTGATACTTTTTTCTTCAAGCTTAACATAACTGATCAGTTTTGAAAAAAACAATTATCAATACAGTTCAATTCGCATTCCTCAAGTCTTACAACTCTGTTTCTGTAAATTACATTCTTCATATTTATCAAGATTAGATAAATAATAAATTTATCTGGCAAGTAAAATTAACACAGTTTGTTATGATGTGAATTTTATTTTTATACACCCTTCCCAGTTTCTTCCCTTCTATCCCCACCATCCTTTCCAAGCTGGCTAGTGTATTTTGAGTAAATCATATTTAAGTGACAAAGACTTTACCACTTCCAAATGATAAATCAACCTAGGGAAAACCTTGCAGTACACACATGTACGCGTTGCGTACCTATTTTTTTTTGTCGTCGATCTCTTATACCTCTACTCCGCCAAAGTGCTAGGAGGAGAGCTAGGGGTGAGTATGAATATATATGAATGTATTCGCCTTGTGAAAGATTTTCTCGGGGAAGAACGAAGCCCGGACTCGAGAGAGCGGCGGAAATCGAGCCTATGTGAAAGTTGGACTGGTCCAAATAGATATTAATTTAGGACCGCGTAAACACATCGGAGCGGCGTACAGATTTCGCAACGTCGGTGAGTTTGACTCGTCAAAATATTAAATCATTGTACTCACTACTAGGTGGACACACTAGGAGCGCCATTAGATCAATTTTTTTTATCAAGGCTACGTTACATTTCGCCAGGGTCATAATATTGTCCTGTTTGTTTTGTGTGAAATACATTTCTTTTCCGTATAAAAGGAAAACAGAAACTTGCCCAGACTCGCAGATTTATGTAAACAGAAACTTGCTGAGACGTGCAGATTTATATTTGGACGATTACGTCATAGGGTCACGTCGAATCGTGACTTGAAGAGATTGTCTGTGAGGTGCGTACGTACATCACATACACTAGAAGCGCCATTAGATCAAATTTTTTATCAAGGCTACGTTACATTTCGCCAGGGTCATAATATTGTCCTGTTTGTTTTGTGTGAAATACATTCCTTTTCCGAAAAGGAAAACAGAAACTTGCCCAGACTCGCAGATTTATGTAAACAGAAACTTGCTGAGACGTGCAGATTATATTTGGACGATTACGTCATAGGGTCACGTCGAATCGTAACTTGAAGAGATTGTGAGGTGCGTACCATTTACATGGAAAAACCGGTTGGTTCACGGTTTGTGCAAATGGTAAGCAAAACTCCCGAATGGGAAATTCCGTTCGAGATTGGCGTGTACCATTTGCGCAATTCATTCCAATTGACAGAGAGGGAGAGTCTGGTAACTAGATTCAAGATGGTGGCAGAGGTAAATCAATCTTCAATCAATCTTTATTTCACTTTCACCATAAATTACAAGTAACAATAAACAAAATCATATTAGGTGTAAAATGACTGGAGTCCAAAGGAAGTATAGCTTGTGGTCGCTTGTGGTATGGACCCCACAAATAATACAAAACTTATAAAATGGTGGTCGAGTGATGGGAAATTACTTTTCGATTATGAGTACGACAGATCCACAACAACTGCAGCTTTCATGAAGAGAGATCTTAATAGGATTGTCGGTTTTCATGAGGTTGTGGTGCCGTCTTTAGTTGATGAGTTCAGATTCCACTTTCGAATGACCAAAAATATAATTATACTGTCGACATTAGCTAAAGTTTTCTACACAGTAAACTTGACCTAAGCTCAAACTTACGCTAGCCAAAATATTGCATCACCCAGTCACGTTTTTCGTCACGCAGGTTCGAAGTTGACTCTTAGATTTGGCGGGAGAACCTCAGAGTAAACTGACCGAGGGGATGGAGGGGTGCATTGTTCTTTCTCCCCTCAAGGTGAAATTGGCCCGGGGGGGTTCTCCCAAAAAATTGGGTGGGGGTGTGCCGCTGGGCTATAACAACCTTAATTCCAGACTAAGGGCCTGTTTACATGGAGGGAGGGTGACCCGGGTTCCCGGGTCACCCTCCCTCCATGTAAACAGGCCCTAAATGTTGAAAAAAGATACCCTATTCCGGACGATTCTTAACGATTTTCTTTCTAACCCAAAAGGCTAAACTACTAAGCAGCACTGCGAGTTGTAGTTGTAAAGCTTTTTTAACACTCTTACGCGTTTCTTTTCGTCTGACTACTTCATCTACCCTATGCCAGAGTATCAATTACCGATCTTCATGCCAACTCCTGGAAAACTGATACCCTGATACCCAAAAATGCCTTTGGTATACCGTACTACGGTGGCCCATAAGTGTCACGGCAAAACCAAAACTCACGGCAACACAACGCAAACTCACGGCAGAACAACGCCAACTCACGGCAGAACAACGCCAACTCACGGCAGAACAACGCCAACTCACGGCAGAACAACGCCAACTCACGGCAGAACGACGCCAACTCACGGCAGAACGACGCCAACTCACGGCAGAACAACGCCAACTCACGGCAGAACGACGCCAACTCACGGCAGAACGACGCCAACTCACGGCAGAACAACGCCAACTCACGGCAGAACAACGCCAACTCACGGCAGAACAACGCCAACTCACGGCAGACCAACGAAAGATTGTCACGGCGGAAGTGAAAAGCCACGGCGGAATTGAAATACCACGGCGGAAGTACACTGACTGCTGCTACCTTTAAAACAAGGAACGGGGAATGGAAGAACGGGGAACGGGGAATGGGAATGGGGAATCTTTTAGTAGAGCGAGATATACTCTAGGCTCGATTTCCGCCGCTCTCTCGAGTCCAGTCTTCGTTCCTCCCCGAGAAGAACGGCTGGAAGCGTGAGCGAACAGCCGTGTCTGTGACGTAATCAAAAAAATTAATTTATGTAACGCTACTCCGGCTCGTGACATTCGTTTATTTTCCATTATCTCTTATATTTTCGAAAGAAAAGGATATGATCTGAAATATTCCGCGAAGGATGTTGATTTCTCGCCTTTATTGTGAAGCAATATGACTGAAAACCCGGGTTGAAAAATATTACAAGATGTAACATGACCAGTCCGTGACAAGAAACAATATGTTTTGATGCAATTTCGCCAGAGACGTCGCGCCTGGCACCACACGATTTTACATCAAATCCCAGATAAAATTCATCACACAAGTTTACCGACTGTTTTGTGTATTGTATAGTACATGTCGAATGTCCAAATGGATCTCATTAGTTGCCTTGTGCGGTTGTAGTAGCTTAGCTCCCCGGCTTAGCGCGAACTTTCCGTAATGTATTTCCTTGGTGCGGATGAAAAATCCATCCTGTCGGTTGAATTACAAAGACATCATGCCCATTAATTGACATTAACGATTCCTATTGCATATATCTTCGAGAGTTTCAAGGTTAAATGTCTCTTGAAGACGATCGAACGCCAGCCCAAACAACTGCTTTGCATCCGTGAAAGATAATTTATGCCTGCTCGATTCGTGCAGGCACGTTTCTCATTGGTGGAAATTAACAATGCCAAGCTCACGACTCCAGCCGTGCCTTCGGGGGATGAGCGTGGGCTCATTTTCCCGAACAGCGGCTGGTAATCGAGCCTAGATATACTCGTGAGAGTAAAACCATATACAGTGGAATCCCGATTTCGGGAGTTTGAAATATCGGGGGTAAAATTACAGTGAAAACGACTATTGGTTCGAGTTAGCGAGGTTTTGGATATCGAGGGTTCGAGAAATCGGGATTCCACTGTAGTGAAACACAACACGCAAAACATTCAAAAGACTGGCTATCGAGACGAGATCAGATAAAAGACAACTCTCAATTGAATTGATGCAAGAAACAGGAAGAAATTAGCCTTAGCGTCAGACAAAGTATATATCTCTTCTCCAAATGCAATAACCTCTTGGAAGCTACAGTACTCTCTGACGAAATTGGACCAAGAAAATATTATATCCGTGATCAAAACAAAGCAAAGCATCGCAAATTACGGAGGAGGGCGAAAGCCTGACGTACAGGCCGGAAACCAACATGACCTCGCTAGAGGGAAGAGCCAGAACACAGTCGAAGGCTTGAATGTCGTCCTCATATAAATACAACATATATTTCAAATGTTGCCCGTTAGTAGTATATATAAGGGGGGTATTGGCTCACTTCCCCACCCATTGCTCAGCCACATTGCTGTACGCCCCCGCGTACGCGAACTTGGCCCAGTAAGCTAAGGGCCGGCCCAACCCATCCCCGGTCCGGCGTACATGGCCCGATGCCCTTCCCCCAGGGTTAGCCCACCCCTCGCTGCCCCCCGCCACAGGCCCTGCCCTGCTGCTCGAACACCCATCTAGAGAAACGTGGGCCATGGGGTATATCCGCCCGGAAAAATGGCGACTATGGATGACCTCATAGAAGAGATGCCCGTAGTATCAAGAGCTCGAGCCCCCAACAACCCTACCCACCCGGCCCGTGGCCCCAGCAGTGAACCCCTATCCACTCCAGGGGGACAATCTGCGTGTGATATTACCGAAGCAATCCAAGCTAAAATTCACCGTGAGCGGATTGCCATGGGATGGAAAGCAATAAATGCACATATACGGTCCGCCCCTGTATATGCATGGCGGGAGCGAATTATCCGTGCATATGCATGTATATTGTGCCCTATTGGCCTGGAGTGTGCCTGGGGCGGCAAATGTGTTGAGCGCTACTATAGGGTAGCCGCTTGGCACGACGTTGAAAATGTTGCCCTCTGTGACGAGGAGTACGTGGTCCCTGCACCTTGCACAATTTGGTGAGTGATTGAGTAAGTGAGTGAGTGATGCCCAGCTCAGGCCAGTGGGAACCGTGGCCACTTGGAGGTCCCAGGTCTCCGCCCCACCCCAGGGTCTACTGGCGTTAGCGCCAGCAGGAGCTAGGCATGGCAGGTGCATCTTATGTCCCACTTTTTGTGCTTGCGTGGTTCCGCGATCCTATAGGTTCGAGAAAACATCGCTGCGATCGTGTTGTTCTACTCGGCCTCTTCGAAAGACATGAAGGCTGGTATTCGAAAGTTACGCTGGAGAGCTTTCCGCAAATGCCCAGTGGAGAAAGAACCCCGATCAAACCTGAAATTACAGAAGTACTCTCCCCTCGTGTTCAGCCTCCGGTACCCTTATGACATCTTATTGGACTCTTGCTGTTTCATCTAAAACAGCAGCCATGTCAGATGCGCACCAACTGTTAGAAGACACGCTCTTCGAAGGCGGGCAGACAGCCCCACGATCGCAGCGATGTTTTCTCTAACCTACAGGACTACCGGTCCATGGAACCACGCGGAACCACGCAAGCTCAAAAAGTGGGACATAAGACGCACCTGCCATGCCTAGCTCCGGCTAACGCCAGTAGACCCTGGTGTGGGGCGTAGACCTGGGACCTTTAAATGGCCGCAGCTCTTGTTGGCCTGGAGCCCCAAGTAGCCACAGTTCCGCTGGCCTGAGCAGGGCATCATTTACTCACTCACTCACTCACTCACTCACTTACTCAATCACTCACCTCGCCAAAGTGTGCAAGGCGCGGGGACCACGTACTCGGCAAAGTTTTCAACGTCGTACTAAGCGCCTACCCTATAGTATCGCTCAACACATTTGCCGCCCCAGGCACACTCCAGGCCGATGGGGCACAATATACATGCATATGCACGGATGATTCGCTCCCGCCATGCATATACAGGGGCGGACCGTATATGTGCATTTATTGCTTTCCATCCCATGGCAATCCGCTCACGGTGGATTTTAGCTTGGATTGCTTCGGTAATATCACACGCGGATTGTCCCCCTGGAGTGGATAGGGGTTCACTGCTGAGGCGACGGACCGGGTGGGTAGGGTTGGGGGATCGCGCTCTTGATACTACGGGCATCTCTTCTATGAGGTCATCCATAGTCGCCATTTTTCCGGGCGGATATACCCCATGGCCCACGTTTCTCTAGATGGGTGTTCGAGCAGCAGGGCAGGGCCTGTGGTGGGGGGCGGCGAGGAGTCGGCCAACCCTGGGGGAAGGGCATCGGGGCCATGTACGCCGGGCCGGGGATGGGTTGGGCCGGCCCTTAGCTTACTGGGCCAAGTTTGCGTACGCGGGGGCGTACAGCAATGTGGCTGAGCAATGGGTGGGGAAGTGAGCCAATACCCCCCTTATATATACTACTAACGGGCAATATTTGAAATATATGTTGTATTTATATGAGGACGACTTTCAAGCCGTCGACTGTGTTCTGGCTCTTCCCTCTAGCGAGGTCATGTTGGTTTCCGGCCTGTACGTCAGGCTTTCGCCCTCCTCCGTAATTTGCGATGCTTTGCTTTGTTTTGATCACGGATATAATATTTTTCTTGGTCCAATTTCGTCAGAGAGTACTGTAGCTTCCAAGAGGCTATTGCATTTGGAGAAGAGATATATACTTTGTCTGACGCTAAGGCTAATTTCTTCCTGTTTCTTGCATCAATTCAATTGAGATCGAGTTGTCTTTTATCTGATCTCATCTCGATAGCCAGTCTTTTGAATGTTTTGCGTGTTGTGTTTGCCACTACAGTGGAATTCCGATTTCTCAAACCCTCGATATCCAAAACCTCGCTAACTCGAACCAATAGTCGTTTTCACTGTAATTTTACCCCAGATATTTCAAACTCCCGAAATCGGGATTCCGCTGTATATGGTTTTACTCTCACGAGTATATCTCGCTCTACTAAAAGATTCCCCATTCCCATTCCCATTCCCCGTTCCCCGTTCTTCCATTCCCCGTTCCTTGTTTTAAAGGTAGCAGCAGTCAGTGTACTTCCGCCGTGGTATTTCAATTCCGCCGTGGCTTTTCACTTCCGCCGTGACAATCTTTCGTTGTTCTGCCGTGAGTTGGCGTTGTTCTGCCGTGAGTTGGCGTCGTTCTGCCGTGAGTTGGCGTCGTTCTGCCGTGAGTTGGCGTCGTTCTGCCGTGAGTTGGCGTCGTTCTGCCGTGAGTTGGCGTTGTTCTGCCGTGAGTTGGCGTTGTTCTGCCGTGAGTTGGCGTTGTTCTGCCGTGGGTTGGCGTTGTTCTGCCGTGAGTTGGCGTTGTGTTGCCGTGAGTTTTGGTTTTGCCGTGACACTTATGGGCCACCGTAATACCCTGTTCCAGACCAAAATGCTCAAAAACCATACCCTGTCCAGCTGCACGTTCCTATATAGCGAAAATAAGGGAGTGCCCCCCCCCCCCCCGGGAAATCGGCCGCTTGTAATCCCTTCAGGGGTTCTTGTTTACCAGGCTTTGATAGTTTTATTTTCAATGATAGGACAAATCCGTTCCGTGGGGGTGGGGGGGGGGGGGGGGGGGGGGTATGGATATTTTCTGGGACTACACAATCCACCTTTTACAAATCCATGTTTTACAAATCCACCTTTTACAAATCCATGTTTTACAAATCCAGTCCAGTCCATGTTTTACAGTATGCCGTATGAATATGCAATGAAATAAAAGGATCGTGGCATGCAGTACGCTATGTAATCATCCCATCACGGAATTATCAGGTATAAATTCGGAAACAGTCTTCAGGTCAGGGGGGGCAGGCAGCGCCCTTTGATCTTGCCGCTTTTCCGCGATACATGATCGCACAAGTAAAGAAATCTGTCAATCATTCGAGAAACGTACCTCTACGGGAGTTTGCTGTGGAATTTTCATCCATGGTGTCCCACAATGACCAAAGTTCAGTTAAACAGCGACCGAATCGTTCCCATAGATGTTTGGACGTGGAATCGCCAAAATATTTCTGAACGAACACAAACGCACGTCATGTCAGCCATCGTCCGCCATGTTTATTTTAAACAAACCAGTACTTAGTCTCGCTCGGCCAAATTTCTAAAATGTGCAATCATATATACTAGGTCCCAGGCCTCGCTGCTAGCCCCCCTGCTTCAGGTCTAACACTCTTCAGCTCATCATCGTCCAGTGAAAGTTAAGTCACCTCCTTCCATTACCAAGCCATCAAGTTTGGGTAAGTAAACTAACTGGCCGCTAACTTAATACAACAACTGTAACATCTAGAGAAAACTACAAAGACTAGAGATTGATTTCCGAGTTAGTTAGTCATAAGCTTTTAATTTCGTGGTAACCATCGTAATGTGTGCAGTTGAATAATCCTGCTGAAATGTCAGGACTGACTATAGCCGTGATGTGATGGCCGATCAAATTGTGGATATACAGTACTACGTGCGCCGTTAATTGAGTTGCTGCCTTATACTCGGAATGATTTTCGCCTTAGTAATTTGCCAATCGCTTCGATTTAGCTCGATTTGTTTGCTTCTTGATCGTTTCCCAAACGTCCATGAAAATACGTCTATTCGGGGTTGAAACTGGTAGTCACACCCAATATAAAGTGCATGCTTTCAGGAGAACTGGAGCTGTCAAATATTCCACACGACTAAGGCCCGGGTCAGCACTTGCGGACAAATTTGCAACAAGTAGGTCGCACTTGTTTTGCGATTATTGTATCAAACGAATTTCAAAACGTGTCACACGAGCGACGCGGGCCAATCGTAGGACTAACGGCTTCTTTGTTATTTTATCTTTTTGGACAAGTCGTTCGTCCTCAAAACATAGGTTGCACTCGTCTTTGCTATAATTGACGCTAAAATTGAAGAAATCCACCAAAGTTACCAAACTTGTCTGCAAGTGCGACTTGGGCCTAAGATTAAGATTTCCCTCTACGCTGTTTTTTGTAAGAATCCTTTTTATAAGAATATTGAGGCTGATCAGTCAGTTGTGGTCAGCAAAATTTCCATGCAGTGAATTGGTTTTGTAAATCTTTACAATGTAACAAAATCTTTGCTCCACGCCAAGTTACTGCCGTGAACTTTGAGTCGCTTATTAGCATCCGGGGGGGGGGGGGGGGGGGAGTGCATGTGATTGGTGTACCTTTTAGGGGTTAAATTTGTAGCTTGGTAATGTTTTGCTATAGGATGTTTAAATCTAAAATGACTACGAGTTATCCTGGTACCTTTTAGGGTATTAAGCCGGAAAAAATGGCAGTAATTAGTTTTGTCTTAGTTTTGTTTTGACTGGGTTGATTAACTTCTGCCTAATCTCGTATCTAGATCTCCCATAGTTCAATGTCAGACAGAGTGGGATCTGGGCACGAGAACAGCTTCTGCCGTGTAGCTGTAATTATTCAGGTGCTTGTGAGAACGAGTGCAAGACGCGTATGTGAAGATTATCCTGTTTTTTTCTTTTAGATTGTCCGCGCAAGTCTGCATCCTCTAAAAAATGAAGTTACTTCTCGTGGTTCAGATACTGCTCCATCTCTTTCTTGCCTCAAAAGCTTGCACTGAGATCCGAGTGACTGCCGAGGATTCCTCGGTGATCATTGCCGCAGCATGGAGTATATGATCGATCTGATGTCTGACGCCATCGTGGAACCCAAAGATTATCCCCACACCGCACTTCTGCCAGAAAAATGCGCTAAAATAAACCAGCAACCATTGAAGTGGCAAAATAAACACAGCCTCGTATACCTTGACTTTTTGCACCTCCCTGTTGGTTCTGATGGCCAAAATGAAGCTGGACTTTCCGTTGGTGCTCTCCTGTTTCCTGGCTTTGCGAAATACCAAGACGTTCCACTGGACCGGTGTGGGTCAAGCGTGTCCTCTTTGGAATTTCCAGTGTGGATTCTAGGGAACTTCAAGACAGTCCAAGAATTGCGAAAAGCTTTGAAGAAGGATTCATTCCCTCTGGTGTGGAACAGATTCTGAAAAAGGACGATCACGAGTACTCCATTGAGCTGCACTACTCAATCACGGACAAGAGCGGTGATGGCATCATCATCGAGTTCACCGACCAGGGACGAAAAGTTCATGAAAACACCATTGGCGTTATGACCAACTCACCACCCTATGATTTCCATATGCTGAACCTCCGTAACTACGTGCACTTGTCCAAATACGCGCACGATCCTTTGGTGTTGGGTAAAGATCAGTTCGACCCTACTGGCCAAGGAAGCGGACTCCTCGGGACCCCTGGAGATCTGACGCCTCCCTCAAGACTGGTACGCGTCGCTACCCTGGTGCATTTTGCTGACCCAGTCCAGACAAGTCAAGAGGCGGTGAATTTAGTTTTTCACATCATGAACTCTGTTGATATTCCCCGTGGAGTGGCTGCTTCGCATGATCATGCAGATAATACTGACTATACCGAGTGGGTCGTGGCTAAGGACCTCACGAACAAGGTGTTGTACTTCCGTGTCTATGAAGATCTCACCATTCGTGCGATTCATCTGGACAAAGTGATGCCAGGCAAAAAACTCACACTCAAAGTGGGAAACCTATTGGTGGATTTGTGGACGTCACAGATGAGCTTCAACCCGCTGCCGCACACACTAAACTTTAAGGAACTCTCAGTCTGGACACCAACAGTAACTTTAGTAACGCGTGTTAACTTAGCATAAGTGACTGAGCTGAGCCTTCTTAATTGTTTAGTCTATCTCCGAGTTCTCGCGTGTGTGGGCCCTCGTGGGTGACTGACGTGGATGCTTGTCGTTCGTTTTAGGGAATGAAAATCGTGTCTCGTTTTATAGTTGCTACATGTTATAGTATCTCTGGGGGGGGGGGGAGGTACGTTCCCATAGCAATCCCAAAATAAACCGGAATTAATTTGTTTTCTTCTGGGGAGTAACTTTTGGCCAGCCAATGTCACATATCATTCAGCAAAAAAAAGAGTCTACCTCTTAGGGGTAGAAATGAGCTTGAGCCACGCCCACAGATATGGCACTTTTTAGTGTGTGTTTTTCCCCTCCCCTCGGGGATGGGGGATCATATTAAGTCTTCTTTGTCTCAATTCCTGTGTGTGCCAGACCAAATATATACAAGTTTTCCCTGCTTATGTCTTTGTAGTCTCCTACACACCAGTCAGGGAAGCGTTACGTGTCGAACGTGACAAAGGGCACTTGTGTAAGAACTCGGAAATAGTAAGCTTTAGTGAAGGATTTATTGACTTGGTTTTTGGTTTTAATCAGTTAGGACATCAAGATCTACACAAAATCAGTGCACAAAACATAGCTGTTACGTTAACTTTTCAATACGCTTGTGAGTTTGTTTTTCCACTGATGTTGTTAATCATAGGTACTTTGTGTTGGAATTAAAGTTGATGAAGTGAAGTTTTCAGTTGTATTGTTGATGTCGGACAGCTTGGTTCAGCAGAACTCCCAAAGTTGGTTGTTCGTAATCCGTCTCAATCTTCCCCAATCATAACCATCCTTGTTCCTTTTTGGTTTATTATTACCTCTTTGGTGTTTTTTCTACCTTAGTAAATGGGTATTTAGTTTTACGAAAGTCAGACAACAAGCTTATAAAGTTCGCACATTAATCGACTGAGTACGCCTATATTTCGTGCTAAGTAACACGACGTATCTGTGGCAACGAGGCTGACCGGACAAAGTTCCCGAGCACTCGTGTTATTTCTGATTGGACAGTTCGAATCTGAACTCTTCGGGAATCTTCGGGTACAGCTATGTACTATGCTAAAAATTGCACTTGTTACCACAGGCCCAGACTGGAATTCGGCGAATATAAAGGGTCCCAAACGGGTTGTTTTGTACCTCTAGATACCTGACGTTTTTGCTTTGGAGCACAAGGTTAAGGGGTTTCACCGTCTTGAAACCGGTCAAAAAGAATTCCCGTTCCTTGGTAGACGCGCGGTCATCGATTGAAAGGTCTGGGGCGAGTGTGAAAACGGAGAGTGGGACTGGGGAGAGCCTGAGGCAATGCAATGGAGCCTTGCATGAAGCTCCTTTTTTTTGCTTCTTGGAGCGCCTTGCAACCCTAAAAGCCCCTGGGGTCCTGATTGGAGTTTTTCTGTAATCGTTATTCGTTAACTGTCGCGTTACTGCACTAACATAACTTTATTATATATACTGCATTAAACATCGTCACTTATAAATTACATTACTTGAATTTGTTACTTACATTACTTTATACATACTACATTAAAATAATTTTTTTCAATTCATATTTACACAAGTCTTTATCATTCAAGTATATTTATATCTTATAATACATGGAACTGAAGTCATTACGTACGTAGGGGTATTTGCGACGATTTTCTACATGCATGACTTTTGGGAGGAGTCTTTTTTTCTCTCTCGTAACCCTAACGTTTTCTGTTCAGTGTTTGAATGAAACTCCTCAACAGCAGAAGAAACCTCGCAACCTCTGAGGTTGGAGCAGAAGATTAACTTAAAGATGGTTTGGCCACGTCTGAGAAAGGCTTCCCAAAGCTCTTCTGGGTTGGATAGCAGAGAGAGAAGCATCGAAGCAGGGGCACCCAACGGATCTTTTCGGTGGAATATTTGTTCGGAAGGCCTATAATCGCCTCAGATATTCGGTTAGGGAAATGTCATCTCAAACTTTCTAAATATGGAAAAATTATTGCCTTTTGTTTTCGGAGAGATAAAAATGTCCAGGTCAGCTAGGATTTTCGGAAAGGCAAATTCAGCTCATAATTTCGGGCAATAAGATTTCAATCGCTAAAATGTTCTGAAGCTTGAAAGTTCAGCTAACGTCACGTATCCGAACAGATACATTTTTCTTAGCGTTTAAAAATAAGTCATTAAACTGCACAAAAAGCACAATTATAACGTAAAAACGACGTTCCGATACCTACAGGAAATTGTGCCGTTGGGTGCCCCTATCGAAGGGGAAGGTGCCTGCGAAGCTGGCTGGAGTGGAACAGGATCTGGAGTTTGTGGCATCAGACAGGTCGCAGCGGTGGGACGGGCTTGCACCTTGCATGATGATGATTTGAATTAAACGTTATCAACGAAAGCGGGAAGGATTAGAGTGTTGAACAGACTGGCACAGAACACCCAGTAGTAAATCCATCACCTCCACCAGCACAGGGTACCAGTCTTGGCTGTGCATTACACATTGGACACAGTTTATTACGCACTGCAGAAGAGCGCATCCAAATAATCAAGTTGATTCTTTCCCCAGTGTGGATGGGCAAGGCACCGTGCATGTGTTGTCCACGGTGAAGAAGTCCATAGCTTGGGGTGTGTTCACACTCGGTGCATTCTGTCTCTTTCAGGGAAACCTAGATGTAAAAAAAGTTCAGATGTAAAGTTTGAAAGTGGGTGGCCTCTTTCAGACTAATTTGCGCGCGAAAATGACAGAGCCATATTTCGCGAGTATTACAGCGAAGAGTGCCCTGCCACTCGACAAAGTTTTTGATTAATTTTTGACAACTTTTTGACATCTTTTTGGCAAAAAGGTAAGGCCAAGAGCAGCTATATGCAAAATACTTTACCTGTCTCATGTCACCAAAGAACAGCTGCCCTCCACTAAACTCCTTTCCTAGCGACACATTCAACGTGACCTCTGCATTATCATAATGATAACTAAGGTCCAGATCTTCTCCTATCTTGTAATGTACTGTGAAAGCCTTGTGTGAGTCCAGGGAATCCCCTCCATATTCAGGATACAGTAATCTGGTTATTGGCATCAGGTAGTTTGTTCTCAGAGGTGAGAGGAATCCTTCATCAAAACCAAGTTCATTGAGCAAGATCTGAGATTGAATAAGAGAAAATGAGAAAAAAACATCAAAAGTTTAATCATGCCTCACTGTTAAATTTAAAACAATTTCCTTTATGGAATAATTTTTTATTACTTAACAATGAACAGTTTCATTATTGACAAACTGCCATGCACATGACATTTGATTGATCAATGGACAACCAAGCCTGAGTAGTAGTCAACTAGTCAAGTGTTATAAAGCAGAAACAAATCACCTAAACTAATAACCTAAAATATGTATAAAGTTGATGAATTAAATTATGCTTGGTTATTACAAATTTCTGGATTATTCCATTAAAATTACTTGAACTCAATGAACTGATAGTAGTATAGTGGGAGAGCTAGAGACAGTGGCCTAATTGTTAGCGTGTTGGATTCTGGACCGAGCGGTCTGGGTTCAAGCCCTGGCTAGGGTCATTGTGCTGTGTTCTTGGGCAAGACACTTTACTCTCACAGTGCCTCTCTCCACCCAGGAGTATAAACATTGTGTTGTGTTCTTGGGCAAGACACTTTACTCTCACAGTGCCTCTCTCCACCCAGGAGTATAAACATTGTGTTGTGTTCTTGGGCAAGACACTTTACTCTCACAGTGCCTCTCTCCACCCAGGAGTTCAAATGTATTCTGGCGACAAAATGCTGGGGAGTAACCTGTGATGGACTAGCATCCATCCAGGGGAGTAGCAATACTCCTAGTCAGCTTCACGCTACAGAAACTGGGATAAGCTCCTGCCGGCAGTTGTAGGCTACTAGGCTCTTGAAGACTTTATGTAGTACAGTAATAGCCCACGTATAAGAACCTGAATTTTTCAATTTAGCCTAAATAGGTTCTTATATAAATGGTACTTAAAGCAAATTTAGGCTACCAAGGTTCTTAAAATAGGTTCTTATATTTTCATACGAATTTTATCTGAATATACTATATATATTATAAATATCATCTCATAGACATACAACATGGTACTTAAGCTTGAAAGAAAAAAAAAGTTATGTCAAGTTACTTTTAAATAGATGATGATCTTAATTCAGCAGTTTCTACCTATACACTTTTACAGCAACCCCACTGATAAGAACCTAACTTAAAATTTTAGCCTTAATAGGTTCTTATGTGGAGGGGGCTTAAAATGAAAATTTTAGCCTAACAGGTTCTTAAAACCCAGGATCTTATACGTGGGCTATTACTGTAGACTGTACAGGCAATGTTTATAATCCTACCCCATAGTTGTTCATTGTATTTGGCCTTCCTTTTGGGAGATCTGTTCTTTCAAAGTTGTTTATTTCTTCGATAAACTTCTGACAAAATTCTGGTGTAAATACTTGAAAGGCATACACATTTTTGGCTGAAAGGAGAAAGGAAAGATAAAACATCAAGAATATTATTATTCATTGCAAAACAGGCTTTACAAAAATATCTGGAACTCAAACCAAACCATTTTTTTTAGACTTAATTTTGGGAAAACTAACCTAAAAATATATATTTGTGTTAAATATTATCTAGCATTATAGGCATGCAATGCATGCTAAGATGCTAGAAATTATCTAGCATTATAGGCATGCAATGCGTGCTAAGATGCTAGAAATTATCTAGCACCATAGGCATGCAATGCGTGCAAAGACACTTGATAAAAGAAAGTTGCATTCCTTGTCAGAATCGTGAGTGGACAAGTCTTGTCACAGAATTTGTGCTAAGTAAGCAACTCAACACACGGGATAAATCCTTTTGATTGTGATGTGGGGATTTGCCAAAAACAATCCTTGAATAGCGCGCGCGCTTGTGCACATTGGCGGGATAAACTGGCATAATTAACAAGAGTTTTCAGAGCTCTTAAGTACTCTGGGCATTTAACTTTAAGGAGGGGATTTGACATAGATTTTGAGGGTGTAAAAACTGCTACTTGCCATCACAATGTTTTACCATAGAAAGTAATCCAGCGGCAGTAGCCTCCATGTTGTCTCTTGCATAATGCACCAGGGAAAGAAAACTGTCAGCAAGGAATGACTCCTGAAAGAATAAAGTTGTTATAAAAAAGTGACATTACCTAAAGTGTACAACTCACAGTCAGTACTCAGCTCTTCAAATATGTGGTAAAAGTGGACAATCTGATCTTGCCAACATTTTTAGCTAACTCTCGATCAGGTGACACACCCTCAAGGGGGGACAGGGGGATCTAAACTTCCTGCTTCCCGTACCTTGTACTCCCAGTTCCCGTCCCTTTCATTGTGATTCCCGCCTCTTTGTGGTTTTACTATTGAAACATATTTTGTCAATGTTGCGAAATTGTTTCCAATTTTTCCTAGTCCCCGCCACCTTGAGAATCCTGCGCCCCACCCTCTCTTCTCTCACCTCCTGTGACTTCCTGTCCCCTTTACTCCCAGGTTCCTGCCCCCCCCCCCCCCCCCCCCCCCTCTCAATATGATTGCAATACATTGCCAAATGCATCAGCCACCCCCAACCCACTGGACAACATTCACTGATACATGTGATTGGCCCTGCACTACCAATATGCACCAGCCAGTATAATCTATTTAACAAGGTGGCACATGGGCCAACAGGTCTTCTTCACTTTGTGTTACAGCGCTAATTATTGTGCAACCATAATACTAACAAGTGACAGCCCTCACTTGGGTGTCGATTGAGTTACGGGTTCAACTGAGAACACTGACCTGCAAGGTGTACACATGAGGATGCAGTGGTTTATACTTAGTGGCGATAATCTTTCTCCGTCTCTGTGAATCTCTTCCTAATTTTTTTCTCCTTTCTATTTCCTCGTGCACCTGATTATTGGAAGTATAAACAAGAGCCATTATAATATATACCAACACCACAAATTTGTCAGTAAAAATGGAAAGAATAATTAGACAGTTTTTTGGAAAGCCAAAATCCTGTCTACCCCAGTTTTTCTTCTCCCACCTCCCACCTGTGTAGGACTTAGCACCCCATCCAGGGGGAGTTACAAGTAGCAATACTCCTGACCCTAGTCGCTTCATACTTCAGAAACTGGGATAAGTTCCAGAACTGATGAGCCATGTACCTGCTTAACGGCTTTCTGCCACTGTTCATCTGTTTTACAGCCTCTGTTATAAAGTGCCTGCCAGGTAAACACAAACATTGACATCCTTAGAACTACAACCTGTGTCACAATTCAATTGTTGGGACGCTTCCTCCACTCCCTCCTTCAATGTTGATACTGTCAGTCAACTCTCTGTTAACGGAAACTCTCTATAAATATAAGCCGGACACCTCTCTAAGACGGACAGTTGGTGCCAGTCCCGATGGTGTCCGTCTTAGAGAGGGTTGACTGTATGAACAACTTGCGAAACCACGAAGTGTTTTAATCAACATTGGAGGGGGGGGGGGGGGAGGGGGGAGGGGTGGGGGTGCAAATTCTGACCTGAAGTGAAGTGACTCAGATTGTTAAGTTAACCGCAAATTTCTCGTTTTTGCTGATAAACTTAAATGCCGGAAACAAATTAGCCAGCGTTCTTTGTGTTGAGGTCAAAACCAGGAGGGCTAATGTCCAACCCCCGGGACTTTGAACGTCAGCAAACTGCCGGGGGGAGGACAGGATGCATATTTTTGACTGATTGATGCATAAACTTCGAATTAGTAAAATATCTACATACCCTCCGATACTCTCTTTGAAATTGCTCTTCTCTTTCGAACACAACGTGAGCTTCATAGTCCTTCAGAAAAATATTATGAGTGAAAAAACACTGGCAAACGAAATACTCTTCTTCGTCCGCCATTTTGGACCTATAAAAGTCACATAGGACTGGTAACGAGTGAGTGTTGCATCATGGGACATTTCAGTAACCAAAGCAAATATGGCGTCCCTTGAAGAGGTTTTTAAAAAAAACATTTGGATGTTTTGAATCTGCTGCCAAACTAATAATTTAGTTCATGAATTTCTGGATTTATTTTTAAAATTTTAAGGGATTTGAGGGCTTTGTCGATGATTCTGGACGTATAAAGAAGGAAGACTTCACGTGTCTGATGGTTGAAAAGTCGAAAACTATTTGACTTTTTTCGACGGATGACTTTAATTTCTATCCAGCTCAACTTGACGAAAAAGAAGCATAATTTGCTGTTGACAGTGACTTCAAAGTCGTTCAAGCTTTCGTTTGTGGAAATCAGTACTTCGAACTGCAGTTGCAACGAGAAAACCTCGACAACGAGAAAAAGCTTACATATTTTGAGTGCACAGAAAATTGGACGAATTCTGGTATTCTATGGTTCTATAACTTAGCTTATATTCCCTTCTAATGAGGCATGATACATTATTCCGATTGTGAGCAGCTTCGTTTCTCTAACACTAGTTACAATGGCGCATCTACTAGGAAGTCAAGCTTGCTTGGAGAGCTTACAGCAAGATATAAGTGATGTTCAAACAACAGTTATGGATTTATTGTCCAGGGTAGGACCTGTCAGGAGTCCTTCATGGAAATATCCTGATAAAATATCATGTGAGCTGGATATTGATCAACTGCTGGAAAGATATTGCTATTCCAGTGACGACGACCACTGCAAACTGTCGCACATCATTCTGTTTGAACTTTTGATTGACAGGTAACACCTTATTACTGCGCCTTTTAATAACGTGCATTTTCTACTCAAACAACGACTGCGTTTTTGCTGCTGTCAATCATCTTAGCGGACATCTCAGGAAACACAAGTTTACTTCAACGGGAAAAGGTCATGTCCCTGGTTGTGTCATTTTGATCCATTTTGTTTGTTTGTTTGTTTGTTTTTCAGCGTCTATAGTTTGCCTTTGTAATAAATATATTATGATTGACGGCGGTTAAAAAAAATTCGTTAGTTAGGGTTTGAACTTCAACATGCGTTATTGGAAGGTGCACTAAATGATTTTCAATTAAAATGAAATTCCTTATTTTACTTCCAGGGGGAGGGGGAACTCACATGGAGTACCCCCTATGGGATTTACTACCTTACGTGTACATTGATCTTGGATTTATAGACTGCAAAACAGTCCGTATTTTAGCGCAAGAGTCGGGTTGAACATGGCCCCAAAAAGGATCTGGAACGAGTGTGAAAATTATGTGTGGGATTGGGGAGAGACGCTGAAAATACGGACTGTCACCTTTCCATACAAAAAATCCATTCAGAATACTGTGTTGCTGGAGAAATGCAAAATTCCGATTGGTCCATTTTTCGTCATAATATTATTGGAGTTAGGAATCGTTGTGATTGGCCACAGATTTAAAACACAGTTTTAAACTGTCAAAATTGTTGTTTTTTATAAGTTCACAACTGACATCAATATTGATTTCATATACCAGGCTGGTTCTGCTGCTACAAGGTATGGCTCAGTATAGTGACCAACTGCTGACCTCATGTGATGGCAGACCTAGTAGTGGTAAAATTCTAGCTTCCGCCATGTCTGTTGGACTGGTGGCTAAAAAGTTCTGGAATAAACTGGTTCATGTTCAACAGACCACACAGCAGCTTCAGTTTGAGGTACAAATTGACCCGATACTGTGTTCCAAGAATGTGTGATTCCAGAAAATATCTGTTGTGGTTCAAATTTTTTTTGGTTTAAAATTTTTCAAACCAGTTTGATTTTTATTTCCCTTTGTCTAATATTCATTGCCATAATCTGAAACAAAGGACAATAAACATCAAACTGGTTTGAAAATTTTTAAACCAAAAATAAATTTAAAACCACAACATATCCATACCCCCACCCCTCTAGAAATTCCAGTTTCCTTTAAAATTTTGTCTTTTGAGACCCCCTCCCCCTCGGAATTTCCAATGACCTTACTTGGGGTGGGTATGTATATTTTCTGGAACCACACATTGCAAACATTCTATCTGTTATTAAATACAACTTTATTTAGTTTAGGTTTCTCCTAATCATCAGGCACTGATTTTGCAAAGGATGTATAATGCTATCTATCAGATAAATGATTCACTACCCGGTGGATATCAGCAGGTGGCCAAAAGTGTGACCACTTTTAATTTGATTAATTCGTGTTCTTTTGTATATGCATACTATCCAATCAGAATCCGAGGATAGCTATATCCTCACCTCTGATTGGATAGTCTGCACACTTGAAAAGAATGGGAATTGAATTCAAAGTGGTCACACTTTTGGGCTCGTTGCTGTCAGTGATATTATTTATCACATATCTAATCGATAGAGATTTATATGGTGCTTGACTGGTTTTTACTCTAAAGGGATTCATTTTATTTTTGTTAGAGCAAAACCAAGAACAAGACCATGTCCAAAATGGAGGGCACTATCACAGATCTGCGAGATGAGGTTAAACTCTTCAAACAGGCTTTGGATAAAAAATCCGGCAAATCCTCTGTCGTCAAAGGGAAAATTCACAGTCAGAGTACAAATAGAACTTCTGTCAAGTTTATTCTTTCCCCATCTGAGGAATTATCGCTAGCAAGCTCAACTCCTGCACAAGATCTTACTCTTGCTGTAGAAGATGTTGCTAATGCTAAGACTTGTCAGGAATCGTCAACACAGACATATGACACAGCATTTATACCTTGCGAGGCTTGTGCAAGAACTCAACAAAACCTTATCGAAGTTGGTAGTATGGTTATCAAAGTATGTGAATCACAAGGACTTCCTTCTTCATTGGCAAAGCAGAAGAAACTCTTGCGGCAGTCACTTATGGCTGCAGCTGATGTGTCAAGATGGGCGTCTGAACAAAGCCAGGATCTTGGAAGAATAAACGATCATTTGGATAACTTGTATGCTCAGATCGATCCACTGGAAGATAAACTTAGCAGATCAAAACAAGCCTGTGGTCATCTAGAGAAGCAAATCAAAGACTTAGAGAAACAACTGTCAGATGAACACAGTGAAGTTCAGAAGAAAGAAGACGAATTCAAAGACCAGCTCAAAAAAGTTGTCGCAGAGAAAGATCTGCTGTTATCTGACGCAGAGAAAATGAACAGTGACCTTGCGAAAGGAAAAGATATCCTTCAGGACATGGTGGTCAAATTGGAATCAAAGAAGAACAAGTATAAAGAGAGTGTAAAAACTCTTGGTAAGTTTGAGAGATTCACCAGTTGATTACTGAAATTTTCCTTGCAACATCAAAGTAAAGTTAAAGTGATCACCGTGTAAAATTGCAAATTGGTGTACATCACAAAATTGGTTGTGGTTTAACCCTTCAAGTCCAGCTTACAATATAATAATATTAGAATGTAATATATCAAACACGAGAGACAGTGTTTCATCAGGATTCCAAACACCGAGAAGAGAGTTGAAAATACGACGTGCAGCAGAGTATTTTTGACGTTCAATTCAGGTGTTTGGATAGCCGATGAAACGCTGTCTCGAGTGTGTGATACATCTTCTCAATCAAAACAAAAACTACTGTAAGGAGTAAACGGAGACATAAAATCGTAAAAAATCTATGCTAATTAAGACCAGGTATCCAAACCTCCGACACAGTTATGAGTTCCTTTGTTTTAACTTGATGAATAATAATTATTATTAGTGAATTTGAGAAGTTTGTATAATGTCTTATACAGAACTGTACACAGAAAACATGTGATTTTATATCTCTTAAATGTGACATTTCCTTAATTTCAAGATTTTTCTTTTATTTATTCAGGTGAAGAAAACTCCAAGTTGTTAACAGAGTTAGACAAAGAGTCCAAAGAGGTAGCAAGGTTAATAGTTGTCGAATCTGAAGTCCAACAGCTTAAAGTGGAATTGGATGATGTGCAAGCCAAACTGAAGAATACTTCCATTGAGCTGGGCAAAACACAAGCCAGGAATAAAACCATGGAGAAGCACGAACATGTAAAATATCTAAGTTCTAATTTACAAATAAATATTTAATACTGTAGTCTGGCACAACACACATGGGAGGCTCAGTGGCCTAAAGTTTAGTCACCCCGTGCCCCGGGGGGGGGGGGGGGTTACTCCCTTATCTGGCCTTAACAGGGACGTGTGGCCGATAGGGTATGGTTTTCAGGGTTTTTTTGTCTTGAATATCGATTTCATCACTTTTTTTTCAACAGGGTATCTTTTACCTTAGGGGCCGATTACATGGCAAATTTCAGCATGGGCTGAGATTTCAGCCCGGCTTCCGAAACGAATCTTCTGAAATTGAAATGAAGTTGGCAATTACATGGAGAAGGTTTCAGCCCGGGCTGAAATTCAGTGTATACACTGTAACAACCTTTTAAACCAGGTCGTTTCTATTTCAGGCTTTACAAATCAAACATGATGCACTTCTTAAAAGAGTTGACGAGCTGGACAATGAATGTGAGGAGTTAAGAGACAGAGTTGTGGAGGCAGAGGGAGAGAGGGATGAGCTTCAGGGTGTGGTGGAAGATTTGCAAACTGAAAAGAAGAACCTTTCTGAAGAACTTGATTCCAAACAGGTACTGGTAATAATCTAGTATCTATGACCCTCTGCACGCATTGCGCGCCTATGATGCTGGATTATGAGTGTCACTTCGTCTTAGTCTGTTAGAACAAGGAGTGTGACCACTTTTAATTAATTCACATTTCTTTTGTGCACGCAGACTATCCAATCACAAGCAGAGGATCTTATTTTTTTACTTGTTTATGTGGCAAATCAGATTTTAGGAACAAACCAAGTAAAAGCACCGTAGTAGCTGTAGATATTGTAAAAAGAGAGAGGCGTCTTTTTTTATCTTTCCTCTTATTTTATTTTATTGTTTATTTTTTTCATTCTCAACAATCTGAGAGTCAGATCTCCTACCAAATATTTTATTTTATTTTCTCACAGAATCTTCTAGAAGAACTTAGGAAATGAGAAGGAAAAACTTATGCGAGAAGTTGAGGAATTTGAGACAAGAACAGGCGAACTTGAACAACAGCTGAAGGAAAGCGAGAAAAACTACAACTCGTGGTAGAGTTTCCATCCATTGACGCCAAACAACGGAAGACTTCTCAATCCGACAAGGAAGTGATGTTTAATGGCGGCGAAGTGCCGTCAGAGGCAGATGTGGCTCAAGACATGGAGAGACAAGTTATGTCCAACAACATCAGAATCATGACACTTGAGGAACAGAATGAAAAGTTAAGGAGTTCTATTGCGTTTTGATGAATGCTCGTGACAGCATATCCAAGAACAAGGTGAGTCTGAGTGGAAAATAAATTATTTATTTCTTAGAATTTAAAATTTTATACGAGAACCAACAATTATTTTTGCTTTTGGATATTTTCTGAAACCGGGTATAAATCACAACCGTGATGTTATTGAGAATTTCGAAACCTGCACTCGGACCAAATTGCCCACAACGCCGAAACTTATCCAGGTTTCCGTAACGTGAAGCAACTAAGAGTATTGCTACTCCCCTGGATGGAATTCTAGTCCATCACAGGTTACTCCCCAGCATTTTGTCAGGTTGCCCTGACAATTCACCGCTACTCATTTATACTCCAAGGTAGAGAGTAAAATGTCTTGCTTGCTTGTTATAGTTGCGTTCTTCACGCCAAAACGCACCGCCGCGCCAGTCCCATAAAGTGCAACCTGTGGCAAAAGTGGGAAAACGCGTACAGAGCAGCTTTTCAATGGCTGTTCTATAAAAAACTTACGCCAAAGTATAATCACAGCCAATCACTGCGGCCGTAAATAGCATAATAAACCAATCAGAACTCGAAGCAAAATGTGCCACCAGTGCCAAGCGCGGGAAAAGTCACGTGCGTGAAACCACTTGATTGGCTGAGTGGGCGTCATGTTCACTCTGATTGGTTGAAACGTATTGGACCTTAATCAACTTCAAGTTCTGCAGCATTTTGTCAGATTGCCCCAACAGTTCACCTTTTTACTAGTACTCCTGATGGAAAATTTACAAAGCTGACGTTTCAAGTGTTAGCTCATCTTCGGAGCAAACTCCCACAGCGTGATTTAGGTGATCGTTCAAGTTTCAAAAACTAATAACATTTTTTTGTTTAATTTTCCAGGTTCAGCAGCCAGTTGCCTTGTGGAAGTCGCACAGTGAAGAAGCTGAGATGGCTGAACGACAACAAGATCTACTTCGAAGGTTCTATTCTATTTTTATTTTATTTTCATTTGTGTGATAAGAGTGCTTCCTAAACATTCATGTCGGTAAAAGCTCTCTAAGCGGACACTCTCGTAAGCGGACAGCTCTACAGTACGGCCGCCTTGACAAAAACCCGTTTGAACACACATACAAACTCTGTATTTACACATTCCCGTAAGCGGTCGCTGATATTTTCGAGGGAACGATAAACATTTGTGAACTGCATCACTACATTTTGTTGGTAAATGTTCGCATTACGTCTCCTTGACAATAATTGTTTTTGCATTAACACTGTTTAGTGTGAACGGTACAAGCTCTCATAAGCGGTCACCTATCCCTTATATCAGAGGTAGTGGCTGCTTACCAGAATCCGACATTCCCGTATAAAGCGGCCAGCTCCAGTTGCGGACACTTTTTCTGCTTCCCGAGGGTGTCTGCTTACGGGAGCTTCGACTGTGTTACGATTTTTCAACTGAATGTATATATTCGGGGTTTTTTTTTGCAGATCTCCCGCGCTTGCTTTTTACGAAGAAAACCCCGGCGTGGCACAGAAACGGCCTGCGTCTGCAATACGGGAATGGACAGCGGTCCTACTCAGACAACTACATGTCAAACCAACTACAGCCCCGCCCACCTGAGAAACCTCGAGCCCAGTCCGCCAAGACACGGTCAAAGACAACAACCTCGAGACTGGCGGAAAAACGAGAGAGTGCAACGCTGAGCGCGAAACTCGCCGCCAGTGGAAAACACGCTACAAGCATCTTGGGAAGGCTGGCTGAAGGAGAGCCTCAGAAACACGAATGGGAACATTCTCCCGCCCCCACCTGGGATGTGACAGTGCGGGAGGGGAGGGGTGGGCGCGCGAGTGCTGCCTCGACGCCGTACACCCCGGTGAACGTGTTTGTTTGTACAAGTTGCGATAAGATGTACAACACGCAAAAGGATCTGGATATACATAAATCATTTTGCTATGGCGCTGTGAACGAAAACTACACGTGACCCGCAAATAGAGCTAAAACAATTCACTGAACATATTTATTATAAGTTCGTGAAGGTTATTGAGAATTAATACAATTGTAAAGTAAGTTTATTGTACATTAAATGTAGATGACACCATTTTGTTGTGTTCCTGAGAAAGATTTTCGCGTGATATTTTTTTTTCGTAAATTAAACAACTGAGCCTCGACTAGTGGCGTTTTTATTTTCATCGGAGCTGATGGTTCTTGTCGCGCGATCGAAAATAAAACATATTTCCCGGAACCCTGGAAATCGAGCGACAATGGCGAATAGGAGCTTCTCCGCTATTCTTCTTCCATTACGCGAGAAAAACCTCCAGCTACACAGGCTACCAGAACCATAGGTGGATTTTGGGGTGAAGCCTTTATAAACAACGTACTTATGTTGAATGGTATTTTGCAATGGTCCCAAATGCTCCCAGAATGCAGGAAATAGCATGTCCTAAACTTCTACATTTTCCTGAGAGGAGGTGGGCATGTCCCCGCGCACTCCTTTGTCTCGCCTATGGCGCGAGGTTGCGCCCTCGCTGCAACTTGTACGGCCCCCTATTTCTGAATTTCCTGGGAAATCTACAAAAGGGAGGGATGCACGCTTTGTATTTCCGTCTCCCAAATCTGCGCGAATACTAAAGAAGTCTCTGCGGTGAAGAGAGCTGCAGGACACTTCAAGAGGCGAACCAAGCCAGGAGCGTTCGCGCCGAATCTCCCAGTTCTCTGCAGTTCTACGGCCTGAATTGAAAAACTCCCGGAATTTCTTTCTTTTTTTTAAGCAGAAAGTAGGGCAAGCTAAGTTGTGGGGATTTGATTGTCTGAAAAGGTTGGAAAACCAAAAGAAAGACGTCAAAAAGTTGTGAAAAATATTTCCGCGCGCGAACAGCGCGGGAAACTTTTCGCCGAGTAGACCCTGGGAGCGAGGTTGCTTTGTAACCACCGTTTCCTCCCACAATGCATCAGTTAAAAAATGGCGGCCTTTAGTGGACTTTCGTAGTTTCGAAGAAACTTCCATCTGTAAACACCTGAGATTGAATGAAGTGAACTGATGACTTAGTACCAGTATACCCGAAGGCCGAAGAAATGGAAGTGTAAGGCGAAAAATTTGTTTGATCCAGTGACTGTTTACACATAAGCTTGCTTTATAGTAAAATATCATGGAAGCTTTTTATCTGTTTTTATACGGATAGAAACGTACTAATACAAAGTTTTCTGATTTCAATTTACAGTCTTAATGAGAAGGCCGCTATGCTAAGCAATTATGAGGTAAAGTGCATGTGGTCATTAAATAATATAAAGATTTCACCTATGTAGCTCATCTGCAACAAGTCTTTCTTCAACTATAAGCTTTATTGAAAAAAGGTAAAGCCGCACTCGGGCCAAACTGGTCCACACTGCCGGAGCTTATCACGGTTTCCTTAGCATGACTAGCATGAAGCTGACTAGGAGTATTGCTACTCCCCTGGATGGCATGCTAGTCAATCGCAGGTTTCCCCCCCCCCCCCCCCCCCCAGAATTTTGTCGCCGGTACCCATTTATACTCTTGGGCTCTTGGGGCTCTTGGGTGGAGAGAGGCACTGTGAAAGTAAAGTATCTTGCCCAAGATTAGAACACAACACAATGACCCCGGCCAGCGCTCGAACCTTGACCGCTCGATCCAGAGTACAACACGCTAACCATTATGCCACCACACCTCTCACAAGCAAGCTTTGTTAAAGTATACTGTTATTATTGCTGTTATTTTACAGGTTTATCAGTTGCTCCAGGAGACAGAAAACCAAAATAAAGGAGACAAGTCAAAGAAGTCAAAGAAGCGACAAAAACACCTTGTGAACCTGTCAACAATTTGTTACGAGGCCAGTACTGAAACATTTTGAAGAGGGCTTGTAAATAATATTGTGTTTTGTGTTCTGTGTTCTAATTGAGGTGTTATTTTCTTTTACAGGCTCGAAAACATTTAGAGAAAACTCCTTGCAAAAACCAGGTTAGACCAAATACAGTGGAACCCTGTTAATCCCAAGAGTGTCAAAGCTCAAAATTGAAATAAATTCCAAATATCATTTGCAAGATATCTGTAGGGGGAAAAACAGCACCATGTGGAAGTACTGCTAATAATAGCTTTCATTTGAATGGTCACACACTACGGTTTTCATCAACAGAACTAAAAGTTAGATTTGTTGCACAAAGCTTGACTCTGGGAGTGAAAGGGTTAATCTGATCAACAACAGGCCAACAAAAGCTTGTTCTTATTAATGGGTTTGCTGTATTGCAATACATGTAATTGGGGCTCTTAAATGCGAAAATGACTAACTGAGCTTGTGGTTGGGCCAAAAGAAAGTGGCAAATAACATTTTGGTCAAATGGCAGGGTTCTACTGTTGTTTTAATTGTAAATGGGATTTTATAAAATAATAATGACGGGGGGGGGGGGGGGGGGGGGGTGACTGTGGTCATCATAGTTCATAAAGGTCCAGATCAGAATATCTACAACATTTGGCTCCTTTCGTTTGAGATTTAGGCTTCTATAAATATTTTTGTGGGATGGTGCAGTGGCCTAGAATGGTTAGCGCATTGAATTCTGGATTGTGTCAGTCCAAGCTTGAGAGCTAGTTGTGTTCTTTAAAACTAGATCGCAGTGCCTCTCTATACCCAGGGCCCGGTTGTTCGAAGGGTGGATAACGCTATCCACCGGATAAATCACTTTCCAGTGGATAGCGTAGTTTGTTTTGTCAACACTTATCCACTGGATAGTGATTTATCCGGTGGATAGCATTATCCACCCTTTGAACAACCGGCCCCAGGAGTATAATGGGTACCAGTGAACTGTTAGGGTAACCTGTGATGGACATTCATAATTTGATATTGTGGCGGAACAACCCTACTAAGGGAGCAATACTCCTAGTCGCTTCATGCATACATAATTTTTTTCTGCGTGTCTGAAATATTTTGTTGTTGTATTCTTTATCAGAGTCCAGAGATAATTGAAGAGTTTCTCAAAGCTGTGCAGCCATTTAACTTAACAAGGTTTGTATCAATAATAGAAAATAAGATAAGGATCAATTTGTATGTGACACTTATGAATATTCTATTGATGTTGTTTGCTGTATTTTGTAACAGAGCAGAGAAGCTTCAGTTGTTGAACTTGAGGCCGACAACACCAGTTGAAATTCAACTGGTAAGTTTTACTCAGTTGAATATTATTTGTATATATTTTCCTCCTCTTTGTTGCAAATTTGTTCCTATTTCTCCCAATTCCTGCCACCTTGGGATTTTCCCGCCCCCTCTACTCCCAGGTTCCAGTCTTTGCCCCTCCCTCCCCAGGGGCGGATCCAGGAATTTTTGATAGGTGGGGGGCACCAGAGGGGGGTGGATGAGGCGGGCGTTCCCCTTCCCTAGAAATTTTTTTTTGATGATTTCAGGCTCTGAAAAGTGCATTTTGGTGGATCCTGGAGATGGTTTTGCTATAGCCTCGCGAGCAAGCTCTCTTGGCGTTTTTGGGGGGAAAAGAGAAAGAGCGGGGGAAAGAGTCTCAGAATTTTGAATGCCGCCCCCAAAACCCCCCGCCGTTTCCAGCTTTTGAGCTGTCAAAATTTGGTCAATTGAAACTTCGTGGTCGTCTCAATTTTCTACGTAACGCAATGCCTTGTATTCGATCTCACACGCTCGAAAGTCGTTTCTCGAAAAGTACTAAACGGGTCGAATCGAAAAACATCTCTATTGATAGGGGTTTCAAAGCGCAGGACAGCTAGAATATTTGTTCCCCGTTTGTTAGAAATTCCGCTCTGAAATTTCTGTTGCAAGATTTTGCATATTTAATTACAAAAGCCAGTGTGTAGTATTTCCAGTATGCTACGAAAAATGTTGTTTTCTCCGGAACTGCCGTACCATTTGACTCGAGAGAGGTCTCTTTGGAAAGCATTTTCAAAGCGCTGAACAGAAAAAATTTAGTACGTGCCCCTTCGAAGTTTACTTCCAAAAATACCTGAACTAATTTTTCTGCATGAGTGATAAACACTTAAGCGTCATGTTTGCTAAGAAGACGTCATCAATTAATTAATTTCCACCAATCAGCATTTCGCGTCGATTTTTTGAGCGCAGATATTCAAAACAATGAGACATCGTTGCAAGCTCTCTTTCACTTTCCCGCCTCCCCGCCCCCCCACCCCCCCAAAAAACCCCAGAGAGCTTGCTGGCGGGCTAGTTTTGCTATGGATAATGGTGAAAGCAAAAAGCCCCTCATGTCTGATAGGGGGGTCCGAAACCCCCCCCCCCCCTTGACCCTCCCCTGGATCCGCCACTAATCTGTCTTGCTCCCACTTTGAATGGAAGTAGTAATTTAGCCAGCAAGGCATATTGAAGTACCATGATTAATGAAGGTGTTATATAAAGACAAGGTTTCATTTAGTTTTATTGAAATATTTCAGGCATTTTCAAAGTACTTTTAATTATTGTCTTATATTTTGTGATTAGATCATCGAAGACAGTGAAGAACGGTTGAAAACTGACCAAGAGATTGAAGAACTTTTGAATGTGATTGCTACAAAACTTCCTGATATTCATGAAGAAACAGTGTCTGAGGAAAAACAAGAGAATGAGGAAGAAATGTCCTCATAGATGTATTAAAATGTACTTTACAATGAAAGCAAATATTTCAATAAATGTTTTTATTTTGTACGTCTTTTCTGTTTATTTTATCATGATGTAATTTCATTGGCCAGCTGTATTTTTGTATAAATTTTATTTTGGCAAGAAACCTGGAATAAATCCACCTTTTCTTACTTTAACATACCCCCTAGTTGGCCTGGGGGCAAGGGTCTACCCCTGGGGGTCTACCCTGGGGCAAGCCAATGATAATTGCATAACTGCAAACACATGCACAGTTTGGTGTCATCATCCTCTTCATTTAAAAAATATTCCATATTTACGGTTATTCCAGGGCCGCAGGGGAGAAGGGGGTTACTCAAGGTAACATGAGAAGGGAAGTGCATTAATTAGCCCCCCCCAAAAAATAAATAAAAAAATAAATAAAAAATAAATAAAAATAATAATAATAATAATATGAAAGTACCTCTACTGTTGCGGAGTTAGCCTGCGAGGCCAGTTTTAATCATATTTCTGTGAAACAAAAGCCAAAAGAACCGGCTGGTCTCCACAAAAACGCCTTGAATGTCTTCAATGAAACATAAAATATGTCGATCACAAACTCCCCCATCCCACCCCACCCCTACCATAAAAATTACCGGGAAAAATTAAATACCTCCCGGTCACTTTTATCCTTGAAGGGTTGCAATAAATGTATGCGACAACGTATCAGGGTGATTTGCACTAAAAGCCCCTTTTCCTTCATGTATACACATTTTTCTGTCCCCCTTTTTTGGCGCGAAAAATGAAGCCGCGCCAGGCCTGGGCACAAGATCCGAAAGCCAATCAAAAGGCGAAACTTATATTTTTTTTTAAACTATTTAATATATACGTTATAGAGTGTGAAACAGAAAGCCGAACTCGTGAGAACGACTGTGAAAATCGAAAGCTAAATCATTGACCGAGACACTGGGAAACATAATTTGTAAGTATTCAAACGATGTTAAAAGGAATTTGTGGACTACTTACTCACCGATAATTATTTATTTGTAATTTCAGTTGACTATATATGTATATTAAAGACACCATTCTACGAAAGTGAGCATCGTGGAGTCTTTTGATCTACTACTAGTGCAAAACCCATCCTATGTCTTCGTCAAGTGTAATCTCCAACCATAAGTAGCGACTCACCAGCGTAGGAGCGAAACAGTCAAAAATTATACATCTCGAAGGTTACACACCGCCTGATTCCGAAGGATCACTGAGAAGATAACATCGCGACAAAGACTCACTTCAAGAACAACCGACAGCCAAGCTGAGAAGCGACCGTGCGACTGACCGATCTTGAAGAGAATTCGCCTCGAAACATTTTCAAGGACAACTGACTGTACAAGAACCACAAGCGACCGACCGTTCTCGAAAATAAAATAATATCTTCTCACCTTGGAATGCAAAATAATTGCAATAACTTCACACCAATTGCTTTCAAAGATAACCGATTACTGCGCTGACAGGAGCGAGCGACCGACCGTCCTTGCAACATTTAACACTTAACCGTGAATGCACTTCTTATTTATTTGACGTCCGTCAACGCGATCGTTCGAATTTTGGAAATCAACAGAAGACAACGAACGCTCACACCACCAAGTTTTGCATAAAGAGAAGTCTACAGGGAAATCTTATTTGCATATAAAGAAGAACAATTAAAAAATCGTTCAAGATGCCACCAAAGGTGGACGTCAAGACGCTAATAGGAAAAATGGAAAATGCCGTACGATCTCTCTGCGAATTGATTGAAGAATTCGAAACAGTTTACCTCTGTAAAACCAGAACTTGAGAGACTCAAATCGGTTTTCAACCAAGTTGAACTAAAATACAGACTAGTTAAAAAACAACAAGAAGCCGTTTTCGACAGATTGGTAGAGGAGGGCCATGCGGCGGAAGATGAACAAGTGCTAACCATCAGGAAACTGAGTGACAAAGTTAAAGCCGATTATCTCCAAATCGCTCTGATATATGCAGCATACCAAACCGAACATAGTCCAAAAAAACTCCTGACAACACTGAAACCTTAGATGCGATGACGTCAGCAGTACAAAAAATGGCGGAAACGATGAGTTCAAAGCCAAATACAAGCGGCCTAGAGCGATTATCAGTCCCAAGTTGGGACGGAACCCGTAGAACATACCCAACTTGGAAACGAGAGTTTAACCATTGGATGTCGAAATACAGTCAAGACAAAGATGAACAATTACAGCGTTTTCGAAAGGCAATGCCTAAAGCATCTTTCTGGACGGAACAGGTCAAAACCTGTAAGAACATCGACAGAGCCTGGGAGGTCCTCGATGTTGAATTCGCAAACAAGCGAAAGCTTATGGATGAACTGTTAGCCGAAATTATCAGCCTCAAACCAATCAAAAGAGACACAAAATCTCTTACCCGCTATGCGACAACAATTTCTGGATACGTGAACGACATGGAGGACAATGATTGTTCGGTATCAGATGCATCAGAAGCTCCGTTTTTCATGTCTCAGCTCTTATCCAAGCTCGACGCAAGAGACAACGCCAATTTCGGAAGAGAGATGCTGAGAGCAGGCAAAGAAGAAAATGTGTCAAACCTGATTTCCTGGCTACATCAAGAAGCTAGCCTACGTTCAAGAGGAAAGCGAGATGACACAGACAACGACGATAGAGAACCGAAGCTCAGGGGTGTAAACCCCAGAAAGACAGACAACCATGCTGCCAGTGGTGAAGCCTCAAAACAAGATAGATGTCCTCTTGGGTGCTCAACAAGGCACCTCCTTCCCGCTTGTCAGTTGTACCAGAACTCGACTGTAAACGAAAGATGGCAAATTGTCAAGCTAAACGGAAGATGCCGCAAGTGTCTCAGACTTCACCACACTTATGACTGCAGTAAACCCGACGGCACAACCTGTGATAAGTGTGAAAGAAATCATCATCGTTCGCTACACAACGAACCAACCAATTCAAGTTTGAGTCCAAACGCAGTACCGTTTCGCAGCCAATCGCAAGATGTCTTGACCACAGCAGAAAGCAACAGCATCCAAGAGAATGCTACTCATCAGAAAAGAGAGTGTAAACGTACCACTGGCCTATGCCCTGTCCAAAAGGTTAAAGTCATGGACGTAAATGGAAATTTCATAGAGATTCTAGCAATGTTAGATTCCGGATCTAACACGAGCCTACTTTCCAAGAATGCAGCTAAGCGATTGGAGTTAACTGGTTCGGCAACACATCTAACTATGAATCTAGCTGGCGGAGAGAAGAAATGTGAAGTCTCGGAAGTCATCGAGATTACAATTGCCTCGCCCACAGAAGAGTATATCAAGAAAACTCTCCAAGTATATACTGTCAAGAGGCCTTGCAGTGGCGCAAAAACGATTTCCAGGGAATCTATAGAATGTTATCCACACCTTAAGAAAGTCTCGGAGAAGCTGCACCTTTCGGGAGGTGCCATAGATCTCCTAATCGGAACTGACTTTGTGGACGCCTTCGTCGATGTTCACACAGTGTCTGGAGAGCCCGGAGAACCCATCGTGAAACGAAATTGCTTTGGGTGGTACATGATAGGACAGTTTGACTCTAACACAGAGAGCAGATCTGGTATTCAATCGGTGGAAGTGGGAACAGTGAGCATCGCGGAGGATATAAGAAAGCTGGTTCATCAAGATCTGCTGGGAGTCAAACCAACAGACCTCTGTACATGCAGCGAGAATGTGTTACGTGAAAACAAGTTTATTGAATCAATTTCGGATTCAACCTCATTTGTCGACGGAAGAATTCAGGTGAAAATGCCCTGGAACGAGTGTGGACCCCAAAACATAGTAACCATGACATTGCACTTAAACGAATGTACGCTGCCGAGAAATCCTTTCAGAAGAAAGATTGTTTAATGTCGTCGATGAGGAGGTCCAGACGTTGTTTGGACCAAAACTTCGTCATCAACATTCCAAATGAACAAGTCGATCACAGCCAACCAGAATGGTATCTGCCTCTGCAAGCCGTCTTCACGCCAGAGAGAAGTACAAAAGTCCGGCTTGTCTTTGATTTCGTCTTCCAAAGACCCAGCAATCTTAAATGAGAGAAAGACGGAAAAGCCTTCCAAACACCAAACAGCCTCTGCAGATATTCACTCAAGTTCAGCAAGTTTCAGCACAAGACGAGACTCAAGAAAACCCTATCCTCGATCATTTGCTGAAGACCTGTTCTACATTTCCGAAGATACAGAGAAGTCTGGCTTACGTTCGCCGATTTGTTCAAAATGCAAGAAAGAAGAATATCAAGTCAGGACCAATATCCGTTCAGGAACTGAAGGACTCAGAGAATCAACTTCTCAAATGGAGTCAATTACGCCTAGATGTGTCGAGCGTTGACAAGAAACTGATCGCGAAAATGGATCAGAATGGACTACTTCGAGCCCACGGACGACTTGAAGATGTCAGGTCACTCCCAAAAGAAATGAGGAATCCGGTTCTCTTGCCACGTGACCACCAGCTTGTGAACTTGCTCCTGCGCCATTTACACGAAAAGCGTGGACATTGTGCCTACAAAAGCCTAATTCACGAAGCTAGAAAGAGGTTCTGGACCATTGGACTCTGCGACATGTCTAAAGTCCTCACCTCAAAGTGCGTCATTTGCAGAAAGCTACGCAAGAAACCGCTCGACCAGCTTATGGACAAATTCCAAGTCTAAATGGAGTCGTTGAAACACTCATAAAGTCCGTCAGACAAGGCCTTAATTCTACATGCAAGAATCAAGCCTTCACTGAAAAGCAATGGAGACCATTTCTATCTGAGATGACGCTACATGATCAATGGACGTCCCTTGTATCCGAGTTCTGACAACGTTTGGGAAAGTCCGTCAATCACTCCGAACGACATCCTCATTGGTCAGCACATTCCACCACCCCAACCAGAGCTCCCAGAGATCCCAATTGAAGATGGCCCTCATTATCAACACTTACCCGGGAAACGATGGCCTGATCAGGAAAGTGAAAATAAAGACTCAGAATAGCGAATATAACAGACCCATCCACAAGTTGTGCCCTAATAGCCACAAAACAGGAACTGAATGCGACGCCACTCTAACTAAGGATAAGGGAACAGTGTAGTCGTTACTCAATTAGTGTAAGCCCTAATTTCCGTACTGGGGGCGAGTGATTTGCACTAAAAGCCCCTTTTCCTTCATGTATACACATTTTTCTGTCCCCCTTTTTTGGCGCGAAAAATGAAGCCGCGCCAGCCTGGGCACAAGATCCGAAAGCCAATCAAAAGGCGAAACTTATATATTTTTAAACTATTTAATATATACGTTATAGAGTGTGAAACAGAAAGCCGAACTCGTGAGAACGACTGTGAAAATCGAAAGCTAAATCATTGACCGAGACACTGGGAAACATAATTTGTAAGTATTCAAACGATGTTAAAAGGAATTTGTGGACTACTTACTCACCGATAATTATTTATTTGTAATTTCAGTTGACTATATATGTATATTAAAGACACCATTCTACGAAAGTGAGCATCGTGGAGTCTTTTGATCTACTACTAGTGCAAAACCCATCCTATGTCTTCGTCAAGTGTAATCTCCAACCATAAGTAGCGACTCACCAGCGTAGGAGCGAAACACAGGGTATTAAACGTATAAAGCTTTATATATCACATCTCCACGTAATATCATTTTGACGAATGTTTTTCAAGGACAGAAAGACTGAACGAGTCAGATACGTCCGACTGAGTCGCGGTACTGAGATTCTTCACTGACTCGTCCCCAGTCGTCTCTCTTGTCTCCTATTAATGCGGGCAAGAGAGACGACTGGGGACGAGTCAGGATTCTCCATTCTCCACCCTGCCCTTGCCGCAATTTCCACACAGATCACTCTACATGTATCTATAAATGAAATTTATTGGCAACAAGATTTAAAATAGCCGTTAGAAAAGAATGGATGGTATAGCAGTTTATTAAATATAGCCTGCTATGTCTTTATTGATATTTTAAAATTATGTTTTTACATTGGACATAGCCTGCGTGGCAGGCGTACAAGGGGAGGGAAGAGGGGAGTTCGGTCGGGCGCGAGCGCGAGGAGAAAGCGCGGAGCGCGATCGGCGTGGTGGAGGCTGAGTTCCGCGCGCTCTCCTCGCGCTTCGCGCTCACTCCCGAACTCCCTTCCTCCCCCCTTTCTACGCTGGCTACATTGGACAAAAGTTTGACCACGAGTGAGGTTGCCGAAAAAAAAATTTGGGTGAAAACTTTGGAAACTTGATGTACAACCAATAAAAAAAATACTGAGATATCGAAACCGATTGGAAAATAAAGAGAAAAAAAGGTTTCTGGCAGCGGTGGGATTCGAACCCACGCCTCCGAGGAGACTGGTGCCTAAAACCAGCGCCTTAGACCGCTCGGCCACGCTACCTCCCACATGAAATGAGCTGAAAATTTACTATTTCAATACAAATGTTACAGTCAGCGCGTAAATCAGTTCCACGTTTTTTCATTTCTTTAGAAAAAGATTAGGAAATTAAAATAATCGAGTTACACGATTATTGAATTTACCAGATAAATGCCCGTCTGATGCACATGCTTAGGACCATGCATAGTGCAATTCAACCTCGTTCCCAGGGTCTACTCCGCTTTCAAGATGGCGACTAGCGATGGCGAAAGCGGAGTAGACCCTGGGAACAATTGCGCGCGTGTGAGAGGAGGGGGAAGGGACATTAGTCTCCCGAGTGGGGAAGGGGGTGCCGGCGGTGAAAGTATCGAATTCTCCCAACTTTCTAGAGTAACAAGAAGCCAATAAAATGCAATGATACGAACTAACAAAGAGCGCATGCGTTTGCTCGTTATATAACAACCGCTGTTCAGAAATAAGCCCACGCTCTTCTTCCGATGGTTTGAAAAGTTTATAAGATTTGTATGGGAAAAGTTGCTGAATGGAAGGTAGGAAATTTTTCAAACTTTAACAGTATCTAAATCTCACACTTCTCAAAATTGTAACCTTACTAATTTCATCACACGCTTTCCATTTCTGAAACCACCTTTTTGGGGTGGGGGGGGGGGGGGGTACAGATCCGGGGTGGGGGGAATTGGGTGCAAAAATTCCCCCACCCTAAATCCTCAGAAAAAATTTTCATTTTCATTAAAAAACACACCCCGTCTCCCAAAATCCTGGATCCGTCGTCCATTTTATGAATAAAATTCATTTATTGTTCAGTACAACCCCAGCCAAGAGACTATGCCAAAAAAATTGTTATGTCCAAGTTATTGTTCGCCATAATCATAGCTAGGGGGTGGTTGGGGGAGGGCTGGAAGTTGTAAAGATGAGGGATGGGGTTCCTGGGTACCTCCCCTAGATAGGCCACTGTACTCCCAACAACACAACATCATTAACTTTGAAATATATATATTTTTTAATATCTTTAAAATAAACATGGCCTTCAATTAAAACCTAACAACATTGTTATGTTACTAAAAATCATAAAGAGTATTTTATTAATTTGGAACACACTCAACAGCGTTACAGTCAAGGCATCTGCAGAGCATTGTACAAAACAACTCTCCTGTCAATTTATTGTTTTATCCCCAAGATATCTTAACTTTGTAAGTTACATGTTACGCAGGATAACATTGTATAAATACTAAATACAGCATTTTTACTCGTTACCAAAATAAATCTTTAATAATAATAATATCAGGACCTTGACTCTAATGGCAATTTGAACAGTTATGAGAACCACAACATTACATCATCGGAGCCATTAAGATAAAGCGAGTTTTCACCCTTATTTTCTCAATCGTTATCATTAATCTATTTCCTAATTCACAATGGCAATATGAAATTTGCATAATTATATACATTACTAGCAGTTAAATATTTTACTGAGTACCAACAAAGGACTGTAAAAGCACATTTTATTTTTTTGGATATTTATGTTTTTAAAAATATGCCCTTGATTAAACAAAGATGTAGAACTTAACTTAAGGATTTGCTTTGCTAGAAAACCTCTCAGCCTTGAGTATTACCATAGGCTGATATCATGTAGCAATACTTTGCTGTTTTTCTTGAGTACTGTGGAACCCCAATTAATAATGAAGTGCCAAGGGACTGGGGAAATAACAGGGGTTTGTTATATCAGGGTTCCATGCACTGTACAAGGAAAACTAGCTCAATTCAAGCATGTTTACTTCGCAAACATGAAGGACGTTGCATTAAGCTTTCATACATGTAAAGATGTAACATGAAAAGTGAAAAGTACAGCTATCTAAAGAAATAGGGGTTGACAAATCTAATAAGAACACTGTTTGAGAAGTACCCTGCAGTGACGAAGGAGGAGGTTTTTGACTCCTGATTCCCTACAATTTTCTATTGATAATTTACAGGGACAAATTTGCTGTTCTCCTGAATCAGCGCTTATTACAGTTGTCATCCCCGGAAGAAGATCTGCATTCAAGATGACACAATTTACAGAAACGACCAATTAAATTGAAGTATATTATACAAGCAACAACTTATTATTACCTCAACCAACAATAAATCTGAAATTATTAATATCAAATACATGCCATGAAATATTACGTATGGAATTTCTGGCTGTAAATCGCAGACGACCTTCTCGCGGGACGCTGTATGCGGCGCGCGATGGAAGTCGGCTGTATTCGCAGGCTAATTACAAGCATGTCTATTTTAAAAGGAACATCCTAATAACACAACCTTTAGAAATCAAACTACTTACTTTAATATTTCTCAGCATATTCAGATTATGTACAAGACTTGGTATTAAATTATTTACAATAATATTGTTGCCAGATACTGATTTACCATTACGGACGTTCACTGTTATTGTCAGTGTATGTGTTATACTAGCGTTATGCTCTTGATAACTTTATAAAACAACAGAATTCATAGAGGTTTAAACCTACATGTAGTATGACCCTGCTGGAGATACTCCCTGGGTTGGGGGGGTACTCCCTGGGTTGGGGGGGGGGGGGTACTCCCTATATAAGCTAAATAGGGATGTGCCGCTCCAGACGGTATGGTTTTTGAGCAAATTTGGTCTGAAAATGGGAATAAATTTTTAACGTTTTGGTCTCAAATTACCTTGCAAACCACCAGTGGATTCACATCAATCTTGCTGTACTGACTCAAAAAATCCAGCAACTAGATCTGCAGAATTCAAAGTTTGTACAATGTACTTGGTCTCTTGGATAATTGCAGTATCAATGACGAAGATGACCTTTGTGTGGTACGTGTCTGTGTACATATACTGTTTACAACTATTAGACTGTGACCTCGCGGCTTCCACTTATCGTCCTTCCATTTTTACTTGACTTAACATACATAGCAGATACGCGGGGAGCTGTGTTAACTGCTGCTGCAAATGACTCTGGTCGCAGTGACCTTCCATCTCCATCTCTTGTCTGGTGGCCATTATTATCTCCTCTGTTGTCTATGATCCCATCCTGCAAATCAAATGGTCTTGAAATGTTATTATTATACGTATTCTAATACAGCATATTTTGTATTTTAGACTGTGAATTAATAGAAAACATGGTTCAAAGGCTAGATTTCAGGGTGACTATTATATCAACTATATAGCACAAGTGGAGATGGTTAACAACAGTACAGTACCTGCGATTGTTGGTTGGTGTGATTACATGTCACCTCCACTTTAACTTCTGATAATTCCAGCACCATCGACCGTGGCTTTAGTCAGCTCCTTCTCTTTATCTTTCCTTTTGTCCTTTTTCTTGTTTTTCTTGGTATGTTGTTTTTGTAAACTTTCCATATAACCTACATATCTGAAAACCAAAACAGATCAATGTCAACCCTTTCACTCCCAAGAGTGCTAAGTTTAAGGGGAAAATATTGAATTTCATTTCGCAAAATTGCCAAAAACAAACAGCACCACTTGAAACTACTGCTCAATAGCTTTTATTTAAATGGTCACACACTAGGGTTTCATCCACAGACTCAAAAGTTAGAACCACCTTGTACAGCACAATAAACAGCACCACATGAAAGTACTGCTCAATAGCTTTCATTTGAATGGTCGCACACTAGCCTAAGGACTTAAAAGGTACAACTACATTTATTGACTCAAGGTTTGACTCTGGAAGTGAAAGGGTTATCGAGACTGTATTACAGGCCAAGCAATGAAATCAATGCTCTGGACGACATTAAGGGATGGTATGCTGTACCTTCCCCTAGATGGGGTGGATTGGGGGAGGGGGGGGGGGGGGGGGGGCTGGGAGGTCTTCACTAACAATAAGGAATTATATGAGAAAGATGTTACATGTAATCAGTTAGTGACACAAGCTACTTGTGCTGAGTTCTCCCAACAGGAGTCCAACCTATGGCCTTGCGCACACAAGTCAGATGCTCTACCACTGAACGGAGCTGCAGGAGACTCGTGGGAGTTAGGCCATATAACTTGGTTCAAATGTGACAAACACCCTGCATACTGCTAGGATTAGTTTTGTCTGGGATGTGAAAGTTAACATAATTATTCTTTACCTGGTGTATTGTGAAGAACACAGCGTCACCCCACAGTTCTTCTTGCAGCCTCGATCAAAAGGGTTATGGCCACGGTTAAACTTCCCTGTCACCTACAACACAAAATACAAAATTAATTGAGGATTCCTAACACGATAAAATTTTCCTGACCAGCAAACTGCAACAGGTCACTTTTTTGCAGATACAGTGAAATCCCGATTAAGTCTCAAAAATCAGGAGTTCAAAATATCGGGGGTAAAATTACAGTGAAAAAAATCCAAGGGAAACGACTTTTGATTCGAGTTATCAGGGTTTTTGAGAAATCGAGATTCCACTGTAGGTGTCAAACTTGCAAAAGGAAAGCAATGTGGTTCAGGTTTAAGCAGCGGTTAGTGGGGAGTTCTAGCGTTGCGCGACAACACAAATACATGTAACAGCAGAGAAGGAGGCTAGAGTTCTGACCTGCTCATTTGTTGTGCGTCCCAAGGCAACAAGTCCAATGTGGAACACTGTTAATCCAATAACTGGGATAGATGTCAACCCACACACCACCATGATTGTTATTCTGTGCAGTCCCACGTTAAGGTAGCAAACAGGACATGAATCTGTAATAAATGTGGTTAAGCTAGAATAGCATGGAAGGCGTGATGGCCTAATGGACTCCGCGCTGGACTCCAGATCAAGCGGTCTGGGTCTCAGCCCTGGCCGGGGCCATGTGTTGTGTTCTTGGGCAAGATACTGTCTGGACTGTCACATTGCCTCTCTCCACCAGGAGTAAATGGGTACTAGCAAATTCAGGGCAACCTGACAAAAATGCTGAGGAGTTACCTGCGATGGCCAAGCATTCCATCCTGGGGATTAGAGTTACTCCTAGCCACTTCATGCTATGAAAACTGGAGTTAAACGCTGGCGAAAGGGTTAAACCTTTTTTAACAATTCAGGTGCAGGAGCACAGAGATAAGACTGCAGTGGATAATAAAAATTATTGAATCAAGGTTCAGATGTTCGACTGTACTGCATAATGCACAAAATTAATGTGCTAGACCCCTATAATTACATGTATTAATCCAAATAATAATTAATATTACAATACTGTTTCCAGGCAAAAGGATACGGAATGGCTACCTCCTTGAGCTTATCCCTTTTTTCAAGAACAAACATCAAAGAGAATATAAACACTGAAATAATGTGAATGGATAGAGAAAACACAAAGAAAAAGAAATATCTATAGTTTCTCCTGCCAATGCAGTTGTCCACCCAGGGACAATGATGATCAAAATTCTGAAAAGAGAAAGAAGAACAGCAATGTATATTACATCACATAATACAATATAAGTACAGTCATCTCTCGCCTTGTGGTCACCCTGTTATTACGGACACTCGCTATTATGGACAAAATCCAGTCCTCCACCCAGCGAAAGCTATAGAGGTTTGACAGAAAATGACTCCCGCTATTGCGACTGTCGCTATTATGGACTCCAAACTACGTCCCGAGGGTGTCCGCTATAACGAGAGTTGACTGTTATGAGTAATCACACTGTCTTATATAGTCACCTCTGGTAACCTGGGTACTTATGAGACGTTTCACTCATAGAAATTTGGTTTGGGTGGGGACGTTAAGCCGTTGTCCTTACTTTCCTACGCCTTCTCGTATTAACTGGTAGAGGACGTTAAAGACCCCACATCACTGTTCGGAAAAGAGTAGAGGATGTAGTCTCTGCTTCATGCTATGAAAATCGGAGTTCAGTGCTGGCGTAATGAGCAACTTGGTCACTTATGATCAAAGATGGTTCTGTATCAAAAAAACTCTGGAAGCAACTAACTATATATATAAAATCTTACCTCAATACAATTGTTACAAATGCTACAATGTGAACAGCGTGGTGGTCTGTAAAATTTGCAAGTATCACACCACTTCATACGGACTGTAACACCATTAATGTCAACTTCCCTGTATAAAGGAACTCTAAAGTCATCCTCTTGATCAACAGTTAACGTTTGATCTGCAGAACAAAAGCAACAAAATAATATTATTTGACTATGATGCAAGCAAAATGGTGGAGAAATATTTTTGAGCCTTATGTTTTATCCGAAAATAAAATCAATTTCATTAAATGTATACAGTCGAAGCTCCCGTAAGCGGTCACCCTTATGGCCGCTTACAGGAATGTGTAAATTATACAGAGCTTGTATGAGCTGGAGTTCAAACAGGGTTTTGTCAAGGCGATCGTAAGTAAAGCTGTCCGCTTACCAGAGTGTCCGCTCAGAGAGCTTTGACTGTATACCAGAATAGACAGCTAGATTCGATGATTAGGCGGCTAAGTTAGCTAGTGCCACACTAAATGTCTGCTTTATTCCTGAAAAGTAGGCAGCTCAGAAGTTGAAGTGCTCAGTATTAATGAGAACCCTGAGAGCCTCACAGGGAAAATAATAATTTTATAAGGAAATCAACTCTGTTCTGACTCATAAAAGTTGTGTACAGTAGCTCAAAGGGAAAGGGAAGATAAAACGACTAGCTCTAATAAGTAGTTATAAGCTTAGGATGGCAGTTGATGGTAGATCAACAATACCACATGTAGAAACAGGTTAAAAACCTATTAAAGAATCATGAAGGATTGTTTCAAGAGCAGAGGCTTCATTGTTAGATGTATTGTCAACATGAAGAACAGTGTAGTTTTCATTCGTCTCTTTTATCCTGCCTTACACAATTTTCCATTCTTCCTATGTAGACCAGCTGTCCCACAAATCAGTAAGTACGATTTTGGGATAAATTTAAGACTCAAATTCGTCTTGGATAGGGGTCAAAGCCAGAAAACACTGAAATTACTTATTAAGCAGTCAGATTGTCTCGGCTTTTAACAAAAACAGATGTGGGTTTGTTACAGACATAAGTTAACACAATTTGTTTGGTAGTTACTTTGCTTTATATGAAAGTACAACAACCTCATAGCTTACAATCGACACCAGCTCAGCCTTAAAATTCTCATTTCTGTTTTCCATACAGTTTCTATGAGTAAGCTTGGGAGAATTTGTAAAGTGAACACATTTTCAGATCAGGTCCTTACAGTGAAACCCACCCTACCATTGCCACTCAACAAAGTTTTTGATTAATTTTTGACATATTTTTGACAACTTTCTGATGGCTTCTATTAAACTAGCAAATCAAATTGCAAGAATTGTGGGAGGCGGAGATGTCAATTGTCAGAATGAGAATGTAGAGCTTGACATCTCAGCCTCTCATAGTTTTGCATTTTGATTGGCCAATTGAAATGAAAGCCATCAGAAAGTTGTCAAAAAGATGTCAAAAAGTTGCCAAAATGTAATCAAAAACTTTCTCCAGTGGCAACAGTAGGGTGCGTTTCACTGTAATATGACCTGCCTACTTAGCCTACACTTAAGTTTGTTATAACAATCTAAAGAGAAGTTAACAATTAATCAATCATTAAGCCTTTCAATGCCCATGGTAATGTACATGTGAGCTGAAAATGTTAATATTTTTAACATGTTTTTCTTCTAATGTTGAGTTTTCAAATATTAATATTTCTAAGCAAATGTTTTCTTAATCATTTACCATAACGACGAGGTATTGTATACAATTTGCGTTGGACAATTTCCCGTGTATAAGGAAGATTCACGGAAGAAGCGGAAAGATGTACAATGTGAAGAAAACAGCTGCAGACAACACCATTTTATGATCGATCTATATTCTTGCACGAAAAGATAGAGCGAAGATTCAACGTCAAATACTTAATCTTACGTTATAAAAAGGTGCTACTGACGACCAAGGTTAGATAAATATAAATTATTGTGATCTACAGCAGTTGTCTCAAATGATGTCTGCTCTAGCTTCGAATGTAAGCTAATTAAAATTAAAATTATGACAAAAAGTTATTTCGCCCTCACATCTCGGAATTACGCCAGGATCTTTCAGCGAAGCATTGGCGAAACTGGCTAACACGATCAAAGTGATGAGTCCATCGTAGATAGGAATAGCGAGAGAATATTCCTCTGTCAAATGTGGGCATCTGAAAGCATGAAATAAAATGAGTACGTGAGTAAATGAAATCCTGCAAGTCAATTCGCGTCGGTATGATAGATTACAGCGCTCGAAACACGAAAACAGAAACCTCGATAGCTTACACGAATACGAAGAAGAGCGCTGTAGTTCCAATGAGAAGGACTGCTGCACATATAATAGGCACTTGTTGAGAAGAAAACTTCTTACAAGGCCGAGAGCGGGACATTGTTTTATTCCCTTTTCTCGGCCTGATCGATTATTTTTTTGCTGTGAAATACCAAGCGAACATCAGTGAGCATGCGTGGAATCACAATAATCGATCAGCGGTTTCCCGCGCTAATGTAACAAAATTCACAAAATTCGATTACAAAAATATTTTACACCTTTTGAAAAGAACCGAGCTATTTTACAATGGATCCAGCTGATGACAATGTAGAGCTCCAATTTTTCCGTCATAAATGGAAAGAAGAATTGAGAACGGATACTTTCGGATGGGGCAAAAACAAATCGTCGATCTGATGATGGCGAAGAAAACCAGCTGAAAAGAAGATATCAAACCGCCAGGAATTCGAATCGAAAGAGAACAACTTCCAGGGAGTATTCCATTGTTTTGGAGAGGAAGTGCGTCAGTTAGGAGATCAAATTGATCCTGAGGAATGTTCGAATGATAACTCAGGAAATTCTGCTAAATCTCCTCGAATGCCGGAAGACAAATCCACCAACGAGAACAACGAAATCGTGTTATTGGATTTACCTGAACCTAGTGACTGCAAAATACTACAAAGAGCGCAGTCAGAAAAACCGATTTGTACCAAAAACAACAGAAAGAGTCTTTTAGATCAGCTGATTGAAGACATAGATGAAATAACAACTATCCCTTTCTTTGACTTGAGTTTACCCAAAGAGGTGGGAATACAGATTTTCAATCACCTTGGGTTTAAAGAATTGTGTTTATGTGCCTCATGTGAGCAAATCCTGGAAAATTCTGGCAGAAGATGAGCTGATATGGTATCGTGTAGGTTGTAAGTTAGGGTATGTTCAGGAGAGAGACTGTACCGTAATGGACCGAGCAAATTGGAAAGGTTTTGTTCGTGGAAGCATTTTAGAGGAGAGGGAATTAAGAAGGAATTGGAAGGAAAGGATTTGCAAGTTGTCCAGTTTGGAATTTGAAAGAGGTGAAACAGCTGTCAATTTGTTAATTTGAGGTCATGCCTCATAGCTATGGACCCAGGGGGGTACTCAGGTATATTAGTGACTGGGAAGGTACAAATGAAGCCACATTTTAGACCCCCCAAAAGTCCCATTAGGCTAAAACTAGACCCAAAAAAGTCTAGCAGCCCAGAACGTTAACCAAAAAAGTCTCCCAAATCACTCATTTAAAACCCGCAAAAAGCCTTTGCACCTCCCTGTCACTAATAAACCTGAGTACCCCATGGGGCTATGGGCCAACCCCAGGCAACAGACGTTTTTAGTTTGATCTTCAGACAAGATAAATTTTCTTATTGCCCATTTGTGTTGGGTACCCTGGATTCTCAGTTGGAATCCCTGTGGATGCCTAGAATTATTTTTAGAGGACAGTCTATTTAGGATGGGGGGGGGGGGGGTTAGAGAGGTAGGAACTTCCTGCTCCCTGTACATTTTACTCTCCCTGAGTGTTGTCATTCCCGCCTCTTAATGCTTTTACTATTGCAAAATATTATGAAATGCTACAAACGATTGTCCTATTTCTCCTGGTTTCCACCACCTTGGGTCTTCCACTACCCGCCTCCTCTTTTCCCGCCTCTAGTAGGCTTCCTGCCCCAAACAAAGTAGCCTGTTCCAGGCATTCGGTTAGTGAGTAATGGCGCGAAGAATAGCAAATAACACCCCTTCTGGGCCCTCTCCCTAGTCCCCTCTCCCTAGTCCCTCTCCCTAGTCCCCTCTCCCTAGTCCCCTCTCCCTAGTCCCCTCTCCTAGTTTCCTCTCCCTAGTTCCCTCTACCTAGTCCCCTCTCCCTAGTCCCCTCTCCCTAGTCCCCTCTCCCTAGTTCCCTCTCCCTAGTCCCCTCTCCCTAGTCCCCTCTCCCCTAGTTTCCTCTCCCTAGTTCCCTCTACCTAGTGTCCCCTCTCCCTAGTCTCTTCTCCCTAGTTCCCTCTCCCTAGTCCCTTGTCCACTGTCCCTAGTCCCCTCTCCCTAGTTTTCCTCTCCCTAGTTCCTCTCCCTAGTCCTTCTCCCTAGTTCCTCTCCCTAGTTCCTCTCCCTAGTCCCCTCTCCCTAGTCCCCTCTCCCTAGTTTCCTCTCCCTAGTTCCCCTACCTAGTGTTCCCTCTCCCTAGTCCCCTCTCCCTAGTCTCCTCTCCCTAGTCTCTTCTCCCTAGTTCCCTCTCCCTAGTCCCTTGTCCACTGTCCCTAGTCCCCTCTCCCTAGTCCCCTCGCCTTTATTCCACTCGTTATTCTTCACGCTGCTCCCCACTAACCGAATGCCTGGAACAGGATACTAATGGGATAATCTGCTTTGCAACAAAAGGTAATCGTTAAGTTGCATTTGAGTGTGACAGTGCAATGTTCATTGTTGACATATATTTTCTCCACAGGTGGAAGCCTGTGTGCAGTAGCTGTTCATGAGAATTTGATATGTTCAGGATACTCAAGTGGTGCAGTTGTTATCTGGGAAGGAGATGGAAAAAACATTTTACGTTTTAGAGAGCTGATTACAACAGTTGACACCCAAGGACAAAAGCCACAGGTTTCATCCATCGCTGTTCATAACACTTTGTGTGCTGTTGGATTTGACAATGGTACCAAATTATTTGTTTAGTTTTTATTCCACGCCACTTAGATGACAGACTAGCCTGATTCTCAGACGGTCCAAGTGCCCACCCCCTCCCCCCGGGGGAAGTGAGAGCAAGCGGCTTGGACTGTCTGAGAATCAGGCTATAAATGACATACTCCTGGGCCCGTAAGGACTCCCATATAAAAGTGACAGGGGTGATTGTCATACCTTTTAGGGGTTGAAATTTGCTGGCTTCCCTTGGTACCACTTACAGTATTTAAATCTAAATGACCACCGTTTAGATTTATCCTGGCATCTTTTTAGGTGTGAACTGGAAAAAAATATGACAGGAGCCAACTTGTCAGAAATTAACTTGCTCTTAGCAGTGAAAGTGAATTGGGGCCACGCCCACAAAACAGTACCTGTCACTTTTATATGGGAGTCCCCCCCCCCCCCCCCCCCCCTCTCCAGGGGAACAGACTTTTAGTTTACCCAGAATGTGATAAATGGGAATCCTGGGGTAATGTAGGCTCAATGTCCAGCCATTTTGTGAGCCCGCACTCCAAACCAGACTCCCAAAATGGCTTGAAATCAAGTCTAGGGGTCATGTTTAAAATTTTCAGAATCTTAGCTATGTTTTGTTATGATTTTCTCAAAAAGCAGGCATCCACTGTACACCCAGACCCTTCTGGCTGACAGCTTACTAATATGTAATGATTCATACACATTAATTGTCGACATGTACTTGCAGGTGATGTTTGTACTTGGCACACAAGCTTAAGTTTGTCACCATTGTGCCATTGCCGTTGTGAAGGGTCTGTGAAAAGTGTTTTATTAGCAGCGAGTGGCCCGCCTGCATTTGCAGCCATGACAGATCATGAACTCAAGGTGCAGATGAGTGACTCCAATGGTCAATGGACATGTCTTGAATCCAGGAATTACGAAGACAAGGTAGGCCAAGTAAGCGGGAGATGACAGGGGGCAGGAACTCTGGAGTAAAGAGGGAGGGAAGTCTAGGTGGGAGAACAGAGGGCAGGAAGTGGGATTCCCGAGGTGGCTGGAACCGGGAAAAAAATTTCCCAACCTTGGGGAATATTTTGCAATAGAAAATGCACAAAGAGGCGGGTGTACAATACTTACAGTACATTACCAACACTACCACTACTTACGTTAAATACACAACACATTACAAAAAGGAAAAAGGTACTTATTGATTAAGTATGTAATATTAGGACAACACTTACTTGTCAACTCACACACGGGTATACAAACACACATGGTAACAGAAAAAAATATAGAGAAAGGGAAAACAAAATTCTAGATTAATGAGATAATTCAAGAAGCTCAAAAAGGTAGAAAGGATCTCTGCTGAATCTCTGTCATCTCTAGTATGGATGGGTGCAGGGTGGACTGTGAGAAGTCTGGGCACAAGATAATTGTGTCACTACCATCTGCAAATAAACATGATTACATTTTCAGAATTAAATAAAACTTTCATTGATTGACAGATTGGCCATGCCATGTTTATTCCAAGTAGCGCTTCAGGCTCGTCAACTGAACATGTTGCTATAGCAACCCAAGATACTGTGTCAGTCGTAGCACCTGGCAAAGGCCTTCTGTCCACATTGGATCACGTGATAGGTGGAAAACTAAGTTGCATGGACTGTACCGCTGACCGCCTTGCTCTTGGAGTTGGCTCATATGGATATGGCACACTTGGAAACAAAGTAATGTAGTGGACACCCTCGGGACGTAGTTTGGAGTCCGTAATAGCGACAGTCCGCAATAGCAGGAGTCATTTTCAGTCAAACCTGTATAGCTTTCGCGGGTGGACGGCTGAATTTTGTCCGTAATAGCGGGTGTCCGTAATAACGGGGTGTCCGCAAGGCGAGAGTTGACTGTAGAGCGGTTTCTTAAAAGAGCTACGTCACGGATTAGCATCTGAAAAATTTAGCCGAAATTTTAAAGTTCGTCGTTTTTCAATCCGTCTGAATCTTCTCCAATATTAGCCATCCTTGTTCCTTTTTGTTTATTATTACCTCTTTAATGTTTTTATACGTGAGTGAAACTATTATTTTGAAGTTTCCTACGATTTGAAGTTAATGTTCTACATCGCAAAAATCGTGACATAACTCCTTGAAAACCAAAACCACATCTCAGTCCATTCCCGACCCCAGAGCCGGCTCTTCTCTTTTGCGCATGACTGACGGCGAGAAGAGCTCTGGGGAACCCTGTGAGAGAGCCTGCTCTGATTGGTTTTCGATTGAAACAAAATCTCTTCCGATTGGTCAATCTGCTACGCGCGTAAAATTGAACTTGCGGCGCGGACAAGAAAAGTTTCGAGAACTGCACAACCACGAGCGAAACCCGAAAAAAAAAACGTGTAATACGAACGTAAACATTTGCCGTTGCTGCATTTCTAGTCTATCCAACATATATGATCGTATAGACTTGTTCGGAAGAACTGCGAAAAAAGCAACAATTAAGGTTTTCATCAAATCGCTGCAGAAAATATAATTACAGTCAGTCCTAGAATCAGTCTTTACAACGGACAGCAAAATGAAAGCGAATTTTAATACCCTTTAGTTCCACTAGCGCGATTGCTTTCGGAGTACTCGTAAGTGTTCGCGCTAGTTTCTGATTGGATAAAAAGATTCGGAAACTTCGAGTGCTTCCATGAAAATTTGCCAAACTGGTACTTCTTCCCCGACTGATCTGGAACAAATGCAAATAACGCAGTGAATTGAACAATACGCTCCTATTGGTAAGACCGTTGCGCAATGTTTGGAACAAATTACAGAGCTTAGCAGAGGCAAAGCGATGAAAAACAGTTCTAGTGTGATAACCCAATCAGAACTCAAAACAAAAACGTAACCATGTAACAGTCATCAAAAGTAAAACGGTTGCATGAGCCAGGTCATTATTGTTTCTTGTTTGCTTTTAAGATTAAAATCATGCTTAAGCCAGAGCCATGCAAAAAAGGATGAGAGTTGCTGAGAGTTCAAACTCTCATGCGCTCTCAGCGACTCTCGTGCGCTCTCTGCATCGAATTTGAACGTGCTTTCTTGAGAGTCGTCGACGACTCTCGCTCTCGTTTGGTCCGAGGTGAGGATAGTCAATATGAGTTGAAGAAAACTCTCAGCAACTCTCATTCTTGTTTGGCCGGGCTTTACAACAAAGTTCACACACTGTGTATCTCATCTCATTGATTTTCCTTTTCCACACCCTAGGTGCGTCTCTACTGCCTGGAAACCACAAAAATGATCTCCATATTAGGATCACACTACGCGAGATCACGTGTCTTGATCTAGCCAATTGTCCTCCGCATCGCCTCGTGACAGGCAGCTACGATTGCAGGGTGCGGGTCTTTGACCTGCGCAGTGAACAGATCGCGGTTTCATTTCATCACTTGGGACACAGAGTTACCACCGTTCAAATGGACGATTGGAAAGTGGTCAGCGGTGCAGATGACGGCACATTGGTGGTCTGGGACCAACGAATGACGTCAAGTTTATGGATGACGCATGCGCGACATCCTGTAAGACTCTGTAAATTTGAAGGTTCCCGTATGATCACGGCAAACATTCCAGTGGATAAAACTCCGCGCGAGAATCTTTGGTCGGACGATTTGATCCTTCATCGAAGACATCGTGGAGTGATTCGTCTGTTTGATTTTTCTGCGAATAATGCGACTGAAGGAATCCCGGATATTTGCTCCTCAAACTATGACGATACAAGTGGTTATAACTATAATATTAAGCTTAGTGTGCCATACGACAGCATAGAGATATAATGGCTTTTGAAAAAAAAATTGTTGATACATTATTTTATCTCACGCGCCAAGTTAAGCATATAATTACATTTTTTAGGCCACTTTCGTAAACGTTTAACCGAAATTGTTCACCAGAAACGAAGGAATAATGTGGTGTCTATTTAATAGAAAACGGTTTTATTTTGTTCGCCGTTTCATAAAAGGAATTCGGCGAAATGAACTCGTGAGCGGTCCATCTTAGCGTCCATATTGCAAAATTCGGACCGCTCAGGGAACCAATCAGAATGCTCCTTTTCATCATGGAAAAGTTTGCCATATAATAAAATAAAGTTTGGTCTAGATTCAGAGTTGGTTTAGTGAATGGTGCTGTAGTACTAGCTTCCATGGCGTGCTCACGTTGTAGTAGACTGCGAGCAGTCTCTATTTTTTGCTTAAGTCGCGCTATTCTCGCGCGTTCGCCTCGCCGACTTTAGCGAAAAATAGAGACTGCTCGCAGTCTAAACGTTGTAGGGTTCTACAGGAGACCTGACACGTGCGCTAGAGCCTCGAGCTGACAACGTAGTCCTTTCACACCAGCAGCTGGGCACCTTCACCCATGTCTTAGTGGCTTCAACAACGCTCTACACGAGAAGCAATCTGGGGCGAGTCGCATCTCGCAGTCGCTTGTGGGAACTAACCAACTGGCAGGAGACTAACCAGTTGTTGAATTCGGGACTACCGAAATCAAATCCAGCTAGTAGCAGAATGGAGGGCTTGAACCCAAGGAACTCAGATCAAGTTCTAGAAAAACAAGTTATGGCAGCATGTACAAGACACTGGTCCTCTCCCCGGCTCGCTTCGCTCGCCCGTTTCTTTTTTGCCCTACCCCCACCAACATGACCAAGGAGTCTATTCACAACCTCGTTCCCAGGGCCATATCCGCTTTCAAGATGGCGGGTGGGCGCGAAGAAAGCAGGTCAATTAGCCAATCGCGAGCCCGCCGCCATTTTGAAACAATCAAAATCTCCAACATTTTTGGAGACACGTGACCTGCTCTTCGCCAGGGTCTTCTTCGCGCCCACCCGCCATCTTGAAAGCGGAGATGACCCTGGGGACGAGGTTGGCCTATTCATAGGCTACTCACTTGCCCGGGACTAGTGGGAGAAAGCGCTCGGTCCGTACCAGAAAAGACTGCGGGAGATATTCTCCCAGTACGGCCCTCGCGATCGGTCAATAAAAGAAGTATTAAACTATTCTACTCTCGGTGTGAGGTCCGTATGGGTAAATATTGGTCGAGTACGGCCGCGTAATTGACGCCCGTACGCGCCGCCTAAATGACGCCCCTACGCGCCGCGTAAATGACGCCACTACGCGCCGCGTTATTGACGCCCTTACGCGCCGCGTAATTGACGCCCCTACGCGCCGCGCAATCCACCGTAACCTAACACAGCCAATAGGCACTTAGAAAGCCATATTTTTTGCGAAATTCGTCCCTGTACTAACAACATTGTGTATGCTATGTTTGAAGTTTTTTTAACTTTTCTGTGCGTTTTTATGAGCGTTTTTAGGGTTTTCGTGCGCTAAGAATTATGGTAAACCGGTACTAGTCGCCATCTTTATCGGTACGGTGGATTGACGTGCCACGTAAATGACGCCCCCCTATGCGCCGCGCAATTGACGCCCCTACGCGCCGTGTACTTGACGCCCATACGCGGAGCCATTATACTGGGACTTTTACTGTGTTTTACTGACCGTGTACCGTTTGCACCGGAATCGCAAAGGTCATGGGTTCGAATCCCGTTTTCTTTTTCAGGCCTTCTTTTCAACTGCTTAAGTTGATATATAACTGCGAAGATCTCACCACTCTCTTTCGTTATTTCCACCGCAGTTCACATATATGAATTATTTCATATATTTATCATCACTGCGACTTTTACTGCGACTTTTGCTACGACTTATAGTGCGAGGCTCCTGTCGAGTTCCTTTTTTGCAAGTTTATGAACCGAGCTGAAAGTGAGGTCCACAAACGTGAAAGAAACAAACAAACAAAAACGCGACAAATATTTTCCCAATACGGACCGACCAGTAACTGCTCTTTTACAACTTTGCTGATAAAAAAAGACACCCATTCTCACAAACGCGCGCGACAATTTCGTGCATTTTTAACCCACTTTGCTAGACCGTTTGAACCAATGTTTGAACCGAGAAAAAATCGCCCCTCTCCTCAATCCCCGCGCCTATTATTCACTCGCCACTCTTCGCGCTTCGTGCGTCTTTTCGTGTCTCTCCCCACTATCCGAACGCCTGGAACAGGCTACGAGAAAAAAACGAGGGACCCTCATTTTTTCTCGCTGCCGCGCGTCGTGTCTCCTCGAGGTGATTTTCGCGCGCGCTCGCGTGCTCTCCCACTCGACGCGACTATCCCTGAGAAAAATGAGGGACTCAGTGATCGTAGTCTAGGGAAAGCTTGGTCAGTAAGTTGAGTCAGTATTATTTCCTGTTTTCACACCACATTTCAACAAGTAATCATGAAAGTGATCTAAAGGGCATTTATATGTCATCATATCAAGTGTCATTACCTCCGGGTCAAGCCACCTCTGAAACATCTCCCGTCTGTCAATCAACGATATTTAAAGGAATGTCAACCAAGTGCCAAGTCGATCTTTATCGAGTCTGGCTGACGAGTTTCGGAACTGCCATGTTTGATTGTAATCAAGTATCAAAATATAATGGCACAGGTTGAGGTGGTTGATAACGCACTGACTAATCGGGTCTAAGCTCCGGCAGCTGTGAGTCACTGGGCAGTTTCCGTAGCATTTGAGCGACTAGGAGTATTGCTACTCCCCTGGATGGGATACTAGTCCACCGCAGGTCCCCCTCCCACCCCCCAGCATTTTGTCGCCGCGCTAATCGGGTGGTAAACTTGAATGCAAGCGTAGTCCTTAGCTCGGCATCATACACAGTAATCCAATCCGGCGTGGTAAAGGTTAATGGAACTATGTCACGATATACAGTATGTGCCAACGGACTCCAAACTGCTGTCTCGCGCAACAGTGGTGGCCCTTCTCCATATCGTAGACCCTCCTGTTGTCGTCCCCTCTCCATTGTACACCTCCATCAGTTCTCTTGGTCAGCTCCTCCTTCTTTTGCCCTCTGATGCCCAGGTCAGTACAGTGTGTGGGTCCTCTTCTGTCTCTTCATTCGTAGCCTACGAACACAGACGTATTGCCGGCTCGAGTTTCCCCGCCGAGTTGGCTACTTCATTCGTAACACACGTCCAATCCACGGCCACAGTCTCCTTCCCACTTGTTTGCTGACGAGCTCCATTCTGCTGTTCTCCTGACTTCCTCACTTTCATTGGCCAATGGGACGTGTCATTACGAACTTGAAAATTGTAGGCTACATTTTCAGTGTAATCATCAGAAATTTTTTATAACAAATTAAAACTACAAGATAAACTATGAAATGTCAGAAATATTTGTTTAGTTCTCTCATTCTTCTTCGTTAGTTAGCACTTTTTCATTCGTTCGTTTGTTCGTTCGTTCATTTATTCATCCTCTTCGCCCCTTGTGAGGCTTAAGGCCGCACTTTTTACTCACTCAGAAATACTTCATTATATTTTGTAGCAAAACTACTCGCATTATATTCGAACTTGACTTACGGACAGACTCTCGCGGCTGTGCCGCTCGCTTTCGCCGCTAAAAATTACTTCGCGCGCCAACTAGCCTGTTCCAGGCGTCCCCCTCCCCAATCCCCACGCCTATTATTGACTCGCCACTCTTCGCGCTTCGCGCGTCTTTTCGCGTCGCTCCCCCACTATCCGAACAGGCTACGCGCCAACAAGACCGCCAGCTACGCAGGCTAGGAAAACGTTTAGTTGTGTAGATCTGTAGCTTGGTCCGTGTAAACGTAGGTACGCACGGGCGTTTTCCAACTCGCGCTTCATTTTACTCCAGAGCCTGATACGCAGGCTAACGTTTTCCAGCTTTTTTGTTATTTGTAGTATGAAACTTTAATAAAAGCTAATTTTACGGTGAAAAAACTAGCCAGCCATAGTCCGACTTATTCATACTTTTCTCGGAACAAAGACTAAATCAATTTCTATGATGTGATAGCTGATTCGGCCGCGATTTGCCTAAAATTGGACTCAGTCGAACTCAGTGTCTGCCCGGCCGACTGAGAGATTGCGTCGCCCACGCTCCTTTTCCGCAGCAGTTATATCAGGAAAGGCAGGTGCTGTCAGTTTTAACAGGTGTTTTCACAAATTAGCATGTTGAACCAAAGCTGCGACAGCGAGGTTTAACACCGCATAAAAACTACCACAAAAATAACTAGTATATTGTACAAAAACATGGTCTTGTCCGTTAAGATTAAAGCTTCTTTATTCATGTCAGGTTTGCCTGTGATTCGACCGATTTATAAGATTTCAAGCTGATAAAAGCCGTGTTCCAGATGCAGAAATCCTTTAATAAAGCGATTATCTTGAAGCTTGTTAACAAAATTTTAGCATTTTCGCGTCTTTTCGCGAAGGAAGGGCTCCAGACGCGCCTTTATTAAAAATCGTGGCTTTGCCATCAAACACTAGACAAGAAAAGAAAACGCTGTCTGTATTGTTGAATAATTCACTTTGTGAAATTAAATTGCTGCGGAAAAGGTCCTTTGCCGAAAATCTGAATCCGACACTTTAAGAAAATCGCCGTGCCATGCGGGTTTTCGTCCGACTAACAGGAGCCAATTCTACTGATGGAAATCTGTGGTTGGCCATTTTCGCGCTTTGAGAGGCCTCTTAGAGCAGATGGCGTTTACTAACGAAATTTGCTCTGCGTCTTTTGCTGCGATCAAGAGTACGATATTATCACCGGTTGTACGCAACGAAGCGCGCGCGAGAATATATCCCAGCTCATTAAAATTCGCTAACTGTTGGCCATTGTTTTGGAAATCCGTATGTAAATAAACACTTGCAAATGGGAGTGTTTTGACATGTTTTAGTGACAACAACATAAGGTTTATCACGAGATAAAGTAAATCTCGGCACAAAAGCTTTTCCGCTCCGATCGGCGAGCCTTACAGCCGCCCCGCTTGCTGATATGGATCGAGTTTTGCGTAAAAATGTTCTCGCTCGTCGGAACTATCTGTAACCCAATATTCGCGCAACACAGGGTGACATTGCATTTACATGATGCCGGTGTTTCCTTTCGAATATCACCGCGATCACGCGGTCTTCGTCTTGGCGAAAACGCATCCGTGGTTGAAGCCTTACGAGACAAACAGGCGCTCTATGCCGTATGATAGCAGTCAAAGAGAACAAAAGAGGGACAAAAGACGTTCAAATTGCGCGATTTTTCCGAGTTTACATAATCCCGGTCAAACAATAGTGTGTTGAGAGTTCGGCTCGCGCCCACAAAGGCTCTCAATGTCATTGGCTTTTGTCAGAGTGCTGTCAAATTTGAACTGTCAATTCGCTTTGACAGGCGGAGTCAAATTATATCAAAAAGGGAGCGCGTAAATGTGTTGTCTTTCAACAAGCTAATTGACATGTAGCATGGCGGCCTAAGTGCTTTCTCTGCCGCGCGCTTTCATCCTTTCACTTTACATTCCGTCCGCCAAACTGTATGCAAATTTTGACCGCGGAATAAACTAGCGCGTCGGTTTTTAGAAAATCCACAATCCCTCCTCTTGGATCGCATTTTACCGTCCCGTTCAGCAGCTGGTTCAGTGCGAGGTACCACCCACCGGGCACGTAGAAGAGTTACTCGCATAAATTTCACGCGTAAGCCACTGTACTTTACATAAACGTACATCCAGCCTTTGACGACGAGCAGGAACTGAACTGGCAACCGAGCAGATTTGGCTGGATGAAGGGGCAAATCTGCAACATGGTTCAACAGTGCGCCGGATGCGAGCTGCCCATCTCGGACAAATTCCTACTGAAAGTTCTGGACCGAGTTTGGCATGTGAAATGTGTGCACTGCTACGACTGCAAATGCGCACTCACAAACAAATGTTTTTCCCGAGAAGGGAAGCTGTTCTGTAAGAATGACTTCTACAGGTACGTACGTTGCTCGCAATCGGCTCAAATCACAAAACCGTCTTCTTATCTACAGTGTTGCCAAGCCGTTTGCCCGGACAAAGTTAATTCGATCACGGTCTATATAGCTACTAACGCGTTCTTATTTTGAAATTCTCAGGCGCTACGGCACAAAATGTGCTGGATGTTGTTTGGGGATCTCGCCGAACGACATGGTCCGAAGAGCCAAACACTTGGTCTTTCACGTCAAATGTTTCAATTGTTCCAGCTGTAACCGGCAAATCTTGACCGGTGATGAATTGTATTATGTCGGGGAAAGTAAATTCGTTTGTAAAGAGGACTATTATCAATCACGCTTCCAGCCCAAGCATTCCGGTGAGTGTAAGGAGGAATTGGTTTGTTTATTAATACACAAACGGTTATTTAATCTTAATAGATCTAATTTTTGTGCGTATGTGTGTGTTGCATCCTTCCGCAGACTCCGATTCCGAGGAGAAAGATCTGAGCTATGGTTTAGACGAGGATTTAGATGTCGCTCTTGGAACAAAGCGCCGCGGTCCACGGACTACTATAAAAGCTAAACAGCTAGAGGCTCTCAAGGCGACCTTTGCAGCCACTCCGAAACCTTCCCGAAATATCCGCGAAAAATTAGCGCAGGAAACGGGCTTAAACATGCGAGTGATTCAAGTATGGTTTCAAAATCGGAGATCGAAAGAGAGACGGCTAAAGCAACAAGGAGTCGCGCAACCCACTGCAACCCGCGCCGTGAGATCAGCTCGGCGATCAAGGAGAGCTAGAGGTGAAAACCTTGGAAACGGATCCACGCCGAATGCAGAACAGTCAATCAACGCATCACATATAAATTACGCAGGTAGGCAAGGCTAGGAACACTCTCTGTTTGCTTTCTTCCGCGTTTCGCAGCCCTTTCCCGTAGCATTTTTCTCAGCGCGGTCCGCAATCGGCTCATTTTGGAGGCCGCGCAAAGTATGTCCACTCTACAACATATATAAGTCAAATTTTAATGGCTAGCACTCGAGTTTGTATTTGGGAAGCACTCGAAACCTCTTCAACATGATAGTCAGAAACAGCTCACATGTCATACCCCCTCCTGAATTAGTAAGCTGTGTGAAAACCTGCTCAGTTGCCCTTAGAGATGAAGAAATTGAGAAAGAACGTTCCCATCCACAAGTCTGTCTGAAAGCGTCCTGACCACATAGCCACATAGTGCTCAGGTTCACATCCACCGCTAAGTGAGTATGAAAAACGGCATTTTTTCCCTCTCAAAACTGGCAAATTACCAGAAGATACTAAAAATCACGAATTTGAATAATCCCAAGCCGCGTATCAACCTCCCATTGTTTTATAAAGGCATTATTCAACCATTTTGCCTGCCTTACAATTTTAGCACATTTATGAGAACTGGCAGCTGCGGAAACAGTTTCCGTGCAGATTCAGTCGGATTTTTGACAAAAAAAGTGTTTAGCTAAAAATAGACTGCACGGTACAACATGCAATAATATCGAACGACATCTAATACGCCGTACTATGAGCTGGCAGGAAATGGCAAAATGGAAATGTTATTTATCATGAGTTTTGTTTAGTGATAAGGGATTTACCGGGTAGAAATTCAGTCCGTCCTCTTCCTTTAAAGATATATTGTCTAGGCTAACTCAGTTAAAGCATTTATGGCTTTCACAAGCTTTATTCTTGTGTGTGAATACGGAAATGGGGTCTTTACATTCGCGTTTCGTGCCATGCGAGAAAAGTCATACAGATTTCGTGTTACTTCAAAAACAAACTACCCACTGTTTAAAACCTTCCATTCTTTAATAATTCAAAGGGTTTGGCGTTTAGCTTCTCGAAGTCAAACTTCTGGCAGTGAAATAAACCACTTCGTTTCAATCAAACTAAAATCAACCATTGGGAGACAATTTTAATTCGTTTTTCCAACAAGTTCGGTCTGAAAAATGTTTTCACAAAAGTCCTCTGCTAGCAGAATTTAAAAAAAATCAGTTTAGACGGCGATGAAATCTAGATGTTGTTTGTTTCTTACGATTTGACCCAAGACGAGGCCAGGATATTAAAATTTCAAAAAAAAAAAATTGGAGCTCGGTTTCCCGTCTAAAAATGAATCGACTGAACTTATCTCAGTTTTAAGAGCTAAATATTCGAGATAATTTTATAGAGGAAGGGTTTTCTGAAGTCAGATATATTAACTGAAACTTTTCTACGGTTAAGAACTGAAAAAAATTAAAGGAGCATTTAATTTACAAAGCGATTTACAAATGGAGTTCAAATGTCAGTTTGACCACGAAGGCGCCATGCGTTTACTACGAGCTATGTTCTCTGGGTTATGTTACTTATCGGTGTGCTATAGTGTTTTTTACTGTGAGAATCAGAAAAGCGTGAACACTTTGCCTTTGCTAAAAATTGGTCTATTATTTTCCTGTATTTATTTTATTGATATTTTCGCAATGGTTTTCTGCAAAAACAAAGTGTAAATTTGAGTTTCCTGACTATTCTTCTTGCGATTTGATCACGTCAAAGTTAAATAAAAGTATTCACGCTTTTTGATTCGCACAGTAACGCTCAGTTTCCAATTGTATGATCAATATAAGAGTTCAACTAAGATTTCCTTCTCGATATAAAAAGATGGCCTTTATGTTTGGAAAATGTTCATTTTATTATACAAGATCTAAATATATTTACTACGCCATTTTCTGGGGTGTGCTGAGATCAACAATATTTTTGAAAGCATCTTTGCAAATACTAAGTGCCTGTTTACGTCGAAGAAGGTACAATATTGCAGCATATCCGATAAAATAAATGCGGCGGTCTTCTTTCCTTCTAATGGCATAACATCATTCTTTGAATATGGGCTTACCTAGTTTTCGCGCTATCTCTATGAAACCACAATGAGTTTGTTTACAAAATATAATTCAAGAAAACCGTGAAAGCTTGCTTGACAACCCACGTTTTAGTATAACGATAAGGCGTTAATAACAAGAGCTTAAAGACTTGGATACATCTCGTAAGACATTTATTTCATATATATATTTCTCACTTTTCTGTTTACAGCTTCGCAAAATACACACTTCCCGGCGACGGCTTTTGATGACTTTTACATGAAGGGTGATCCTGGCATGCCGAGCGAAGTCGCCGCGACTATGGACAATTCTCAAATGATTCAAAACACGGGATTTAACAACCAAGGAATCATGGAAGGGAATTCTGTCAACGACAGCAGCTCGGGAATACAAATTAACCATTGCGTTGTTGGACATCGAAGTCCGAATGGCGGACTCAGCTACGAGAGACCACAGAACACAATACCTGCTTCCGCCGAAGTTTGGTGAAAGAAAAAAAAACATGAAAGTGATTCCGAATTATGAAGCTGTGTATCTACTATCTAAACTAAAAAAAAAAGAATTATTTAATGCATAGAGACAAAGTCGTGAACTAATGATTTGCCCCAAGTCAAAGGGAAATAAAAGGCTTGAAATGGCCTTAATCCAGCCACGAGACGATAAGAACAGAGTGCGCGGAAAAAACTTTTATTATCTTAACATTAGCGGCACACCAAATGCCTGGCGAAGCTTAGACGGCCAAGAAAACCTAGTTATCGCATCATCAATAAAAATATGCCGCCCGAAAGCTCGCCATTAGAAAGATTAAGTAAATAACACAGGTTATTGCCTTGGGGCATGCAGAAGGAACACGTTTTCGAACTTGAAACACTCGTGACTGAGCAGAAAATAACAAATGAAGTATAAATGAAAATTATGACAAAATTTATCACACGAAACCCATTGTAATATAAAGCGATTCGAGGGAGGAAAATGTAAGTTATATAATTATAAGACTTCGCTTGAAGGACATCTGTATGAATTTGTAAATGGTTTAAAAGACGTATTTTATAATTCTGACTACAGTGTGAGCAAATGCAACTGGTGTTAAGATTAGCTGCATACATCAGTTATCGTCACTCGAGAAAAGCTAACTTACAAATATAAAACGACGATAGCTAAGGTATTGGCGCAGAGAAAAAATACAAATTTGGTCACTTTTCGTGACTGTTATCCGATAGATGAAAGAAATTATACACTGCTTCGTTCTAGAGATTTGTGATTTTAATTCAGACAGAATAAAAATAACTTCTTTTGACAGGTGTATATATCATGATGTGTTGAATATGTTTACCTAAGAGCCTCTAACTGTTTTAGTGCCAGTTAATTTTTCCAAATGGTTCTCTGCTTCGAGAAGCGTCCGAGAAATTTAATGATTTTCATTGCATTGCTTTTTAGCAGCTGTTTTCGACCCTTGCCATGTTAACACTACTTTCGTCCACCCATCAGAACTAAGCAGTCTTCAAATTCCTTTTGTTTGTGGTTTCTTGTTCACTTATTAAGATGAATGAATGGCCATTATAGTCTTCTGTTAAAAGGATTCGTCAAACGCGCCTTAGGAGCCGAAAGCTTGCACTACACGTAAACTCGTATAGATGGAAATTCGCTTATTATCCCGCACGGCTGATTACAAAAACGAGAAACCAAAACATGTCTCCAAGACGGAACTTCTTTTAAAAAGACCCTAGCGGGCGGGCGACAGAAAGCGCAAAACACATGGAACGTGCAAAAAGACCACCTAATGTTTTGCAAAACACTGTCCGGTCCGTTCTTTTAAAAGGCCAAACTGGCTCATGTTTTATGCACGAGCCACAAGAGAGGCTTTTTAAAGCAAGACACTTGAGTTTGGCCCAAACAGCGGGAGGTTGATTACTACATTTCCGTGGCACAGCCATGTTTGAGCCAGCCTTTGTGTTCAATGCGACAAACTCCCGCCCTAAACAAGCCGCGCGCGAACAACAACGCGCTCTTCGAGCGAAGCTTTCTAACACTCCCATACACAAATTCGTTCAAAAATTGCTCTTAAAAAGTTAAAATCAGTTGAAAGGTGTGGGTTGGCTCAAGTGCATCAACAGGAAATTCAATAATTCGGTTCTAATTGATTGTAATTTTTCAAAAACGAGACGACAAATTTATGTACATATTTAGCCTGCCCCCAAGCGGCGAGCATGATTTTCATGTGTATAGCATTTTCTTTGCAAATGGACAGTTCTGGTGTGAGAACCCAGGCACTCTTTTTCAATTAAATCTAGCCAAGAAGCATATGTTTTAATTTCTGTCGGGTTACAGGTGAAAATCTTGGAGAAATTCTGGTGCGAACCTCTAAATGTTAAGATTTGGTTTAAATTGGCCATGCGTTTTTTCTCGTTTAATCGCGTGTACGTAAATTGTGTGTGATTCTGCCTGGAGCAAGATTTGACCTTTTTCGCGAACATCCGGTTTCTTTTCTGTTTTCGGGGCGCATATTAAAAGATCGGCCACATTTTAACAACAAAAAGCCACTAATGTTCCATTTGAGACGTTAAGTGCACTTCGGAGCTAAGTACTATGAGCGCCTTTCAAATTTAAATGATTCTCCGTAGCTGTAAGCGAAAAAGCTAAATACACCCGAAACATTTATGTTCCTTCCGTTGGTGTTAAAAGTCTCTTAGGTTGTGACGGGCAATTACAACTCGGGTAAACAGCCTTTCTGTTCTTAATTGCGAAAGAGCAGGGTAAATATTAAAAAGTTCTTTATACGAGGCGGTTTATTTGGTCCTCTCGGATAACTTTAAGTGTTTTCTAATCAAAGGCTCTCAAGGGACGTTATTAGTACTTCCTATAATGGTTAAAAGCCTTAAAAGACATCACTCTAAACTTAAATATATGCGATGTGATGTAATTTTAACCGCGCCTTGTCGTTGCAGTTGAACTTTTTAAACACGGTAAAGAAATTTGAAAGCAAAGCACTGCAGTCTATTTCAAACTTGTTTATGTTTTTTTTTTAACAACACTGAAGTTTCAAGAGAATTCACGGTTGGTCGATTTAGCCTAAGGCGGGTACCATACGAAATCAGCAAGTAAAATGAACTCTGAAATTCTATATGCCAGCAGACTCTTGTTTGAGATTTCTATTTTGGCGTGATCTCGAAAAGAAATGAAAATCTACCGGATCAATTAAATTGTACATGAAACTTAAACTCTGTCAAGAATTTTCGACTACATTTGAAATCAACCTAATGACTTGAATGTGTCACCGTGCTAGCCAGTATGGTAAGCTCAGCTCGACTTTTTCCGCTTGGAATTTATAATCAGGGCAAACTCAAGAGGCGACAACACCGTTCACTTTCCAATAGAAACCTTTGCTATATTCTTTTTCTGAAGGATTTAACTTCAGTGAACGCGATGTTCACGAAATGATTAGCGAAACTATCCGTTTGAAAAGGAATATTTCAGTTTCATCAAGAATCACTTTGAACTGAAGTTGCAGTTTCGGGGATGCAGTTTTACTTTCCATCTCTATTCAGTTTCGTCAGGTGCCTAGCCGAGTGAAAAGCGAAAATAAAGGACCTAGAAGCAGTTAATTAAAGCTTTCAACTATTTTAACAAGCCCATGTATAACAATAACATGTTAAGTATGTTTGACCCAGAAGCTTAACGATGTATGAACAAAACAGAGCTTTGCATTTGTGTGGGAATAATTCATCGGTATTTGACTACAGTTATACCTGAATGTACACAACGCACTGTTCTACCAAGGATCTCTATAAAAGAGTTTTTAACTTGATAGACATTTAGGGGAGTCGATAAATACTACGATGGGGAACAAAAGCGCCAGATAGAAAGGAATAATTGTTGATTTTGCTAAATCAACTGGTCGAGGCCTGAACAAAGGATATTGCCAATGGCAACAGACTACAGCTACAAACACGCATTTTTATTCATGTTTCGTTGGATGTTGTCGTTTCCCGGCAAAAACGCGACACAAACACACCTTTAGTTGAGTCATTAGACGTTCAAATGAGCTAATCATTATTCAGTTAGCCTCTTCAACCGTTAACAAAGCGGGTTTTAACATAAAATTTGGAGCATAAGTCAAGAGTTGCATGTACAGTAGCTTGTACAACAACATCCACACTTTCGTGAGAGCAGAAAAATAAACCAGTTTTACACCCTCGGCAGTTGCTGGGTAGCTATTGATAACGACAAGAAGCTAGCCACATGCAAGTGAAGCTCGATATTGTTCAGGTCTGCGAGTTCGCCTGGAGATAAAGATAATTATCGGTTTCGTAAGCAACACAACAATGGCTCAGACAACGAGAACCGCCTAAGTGTTCTAAGTAGCTCCACGTAGCATTGTTCGTGTTCTCTCCCTCAAGCGGTCAGTTGCTGATGATCGTAAAAGCTTTCATTATACTCTTTTACTTTCGATTCATTACTCTCGTGTGCTTTGACTCGTCACGGGCGCTTTTTCACTCTAGAAGAAATAACTAAAGGCCCCCGCAAACGAGGAAACAAAATGCTTCCCAAAATGTTTCTCTGTTTGCGCACGCACGCACGCAACTTTGCCTGAAAGCAAAACGTTTCTGAAAAAATTCAGAACCTTTTTTTGCGTCTCGGACGCAAATTTTGCGTCCACAACAAATGTTGCTCGCGCGGGAAAACAGAGAAATATTTTGGGAAACATTAAAATTCACAAATGTTTCCTCGTTGCGTATGAGTTCTGCAGCTAGGCAACCAAATTATTATCCATGTTTTAGGTCCCTTGATCTAAAGATCAACTCTCCCTACTGATTGTCATATATTCCTTTAATGTCAGTTCTGAGATTTTGGTGGTACATCAACACAATGATCTTTTAGTTGATTATTTTCGATATTCTCATCACCTATCGGATTGAAAATGCATTTATATTGCTTGTGTAATACAAGAGAAAATTGATGTCGAATTCAAGCATTTTTTCCCTTTGCGTGAGACAATCATGTGGACATTACGTTTCATTTTACCCTGGGAATTGAATTGTAAAGCTGTTGAACCAATGTACGTACTGTTTTCTCATGTTTTAAGAAAACGCTGACATCACGCCAAGTCCTCCGGCTGTTAAAACACTGCTGTCGTTTCTCAAACAGTACTAAAAGGTTTTGTACGACTCATTTGCGTCAAACGTTATTTCCTTGTTGTCAGTATTGACCAATATTTACTTTTTGTTTTATACAGAAAAATAACGAAATGAATGGCGAACTTATAAGGAAAATGCTGTGAAATTCTCTTGTCAAAGTCTGTTGTCTTATTTGCCGTATTCTCGATTTTTCTTAATGAATCCTTTGCGCATGCGCAGAACAAAAACGTTATAAAATTGTGAAAACTCCTGATGCGAACGGAAAGTATGTAAAACGTACAATTGCTAAATCAAAGGAAAGCAACTTGGAACTCAAACAACTGTGGTCATGAAACAAAACAACACATCCCACAATTGCGCCATGGACGAGTTCTGTTCATATAAATAGAGTACCTAAACATAGTATAGATCGGGTTGGGTGAAATGCTCGCTTAAGGGGCTACTACCGAGGAACTTGCATTCCTGCATATGCCCCTGGGAAGGTCTGAGACAAAGGCCGCTGCATATCCTAGATGGATACCCTCCGAATCAGAGGGGTGGTTCACTAGAAACATGGCTTGACGAGTTGCACATGGCAGGTGACTTCGCTCTGTACCAGGGTGGAGGATGCTAGTGACTGCGTCAAAGTTGGAAAGGTTCCATGGCCGGCGTGGTTAGTTCAATCAGCGAGGTAGTGCCCGCAAAGGTGCTATAACTCAATTCAGACTACTCTTCATCCAACCCACTTTTTGAAAATTTAAGTGAAAGAAATTACAATATAAAAGCCTTATTTTTCTGTGTATTTGTGAGCTGTGGTCACAATGAAGACCTTCCAATTACAGAAAAGTACCTGCATGACTGCGGAGTCGTCTCTAAACACTTAGAAAACATAGCTTTGGAAAGACAATTATTTTCCCCGTTGCTTTTCGAATTTTTGGGGGGTTAAAGGTTCACTACCAGTGACACTTGTCTTTATAACCTGCTTGAAATTACACCGAATCGCCATGACGAAAAAGCCTTATTTAGTGGTCTGTTTCTCCCCTGTCCCAAACCCATAAAGGAAAACATCTACGGTGGGAGGGAATAACTTCGAAAGGAATCATTCAATACAATGATTCGTTTCATAATTAACTTTGGAAAATTCCTCATGAATCAAAGTGAATAAAAACCAACACATGAAATACAATATACGTTTATTTCATACTGTCTATTTCGCAATCCACAGTCACAGATCAAAACAGACGAGAAAACTAGAAATAATGTACATGTCACCAACAATGTCGACTTTAAAGGGGCTACGTCACAGATGGCGCATCTTGAAAAAATGCCGGCCAATTTTTTTCAAGTTCGCCGTTCGCAATCCGTCTTAATCTTGTCCATCCTCAACCATCCTTGTTCCAGTTTGGTTTATTATCACCTCTTTCGTATTTTTCTACCTTAGTAAACAACTATTTCGAGGCCTTCTTCAATTTAAAGGTGATTTTGCAGTTCGCAAAAATGACTTAAAATATCGTGACATAGCTCCTTTAAAATATACACTCTACAAGTTGTAGTTGACGATTATTTATAACACGGATGGCGTATCCTGAAAAAATTAGCCTTTTTTTTCAAGTTTGCCCGGCGTTCGCAATCCGTCTTAATCCTCTCCATCCTCAACCATCCTCGTTCCTGTTTGGTTTGTTACAACTTCTTTGGTGTTTTTCTACATTACTAAACTGTTATTTGGAGAGGCTTTCTTCATTTTGCAGGTGATTTTGCACTTCGAAAAATCATGGACTTAAAATATCGTGACATAGCTCCTTTAACAATGTTTTCATTTTGTTTTGATATTGTAAGAAAAACCGTTAGATATTGATTACTATGAAAGCGTCAAGAGAATGTTCATGATATCTTTGTTTTTCAAAGCTGTAAACTGTCTGCTTCTTGGATATATTATATTCGACTGATATTACATCACTCCTGCATTTCTGTGTCTAGCAGATCATCCAGCAGATCTTTCTTCTTCTTGGCAATCTTTGGAGCTGAGAATGTTCAAGAGAATCGTTAAGAGAATGTTCATTATATCCTTGTTTTTCAAAGCTGTAAACTGTCTTCTTCTTGGATATATTATATTCGACAGATATTAAATCACTCCTGCATTTCTGTGTCTAGTAGATCATCCAGCAGATCTTTCTTCTTCTTGGCAGTCTTTGGAGCTGAATACAAGTTAAGGGATCTATTGTTTGCAACGACACTTGACATAAAAATAGCATGTAAAGCCCCAGTCAAACTACCTGCGAGCAGAGTCCTCTTCGTCAACGGTATCAATATTTGTCTCAACATTCTCTCGACATTTTTTGAGACATGTTGACAGATGTTGAGACCATTCCCGGTCAAACGGCCTCAACAACCTCTCAACACAAGTAAGATGCGTGAAGTCTGGCACTGGGAACAATGTCGAGGAGTTGAGAGAGCGTGTCAACAAAAACAAAAAGAAAGAGTTGAGAAGATGTTGAGGCAAAGTTGAAACGAAAATCAAATTCTTCTCAACACCTCTCAACATTGTTGAGAGAGGTGTCAAACGGCCTCAAGCCTCAACATCGGCTCTCCACAAATGTTGGACCGTTTGACTGGGGCTAAAAGACGATTAATTTATTTCCGTTATAAATTATGCCTGCAGCAGGAAAACCTGATACAGTTTCTTCTAAAACCAACTAAACACTTGCTCTGGAAACGTCAGCTGCGTTTACTGAGCGTTTCCAGATCAGCTATTGCGAGAAAATACCCAAATATAGTCATAAAGGATACTGCCATGAAAGTGTTCAGCGGTTCTCTTCCTCAGAGCATCCACACTGTCTTCGTCCTCGGCCCATTCTAGCACCAGTCTCCTCCCGTATAAATGAGTGCTGCTACAGAGGGACTCAAACGCGCGCTATAAAACAGATCCATCTCATAATTACGGCCCTCAGGCGAAAGATAAGTACATTATTAACCTACTTTTCACAAACAACCAGACGTTAGAACTGTTTGAGTCTTAGAGATCAAGAATATCTGGTAAGGTTAAGCTTCAAGCAGGCGCAAAGGAGTCAATAGATTGCAACGTGCATGGCGGCAAACGGAACGGGCAAACTGGTACCACACTACCTCCTACGAGGGCTGGAAGATTTTCGAAAGATTAAATGGTTTTCGAGCATAATAGTTATCCCTTGGTGGATTCATGTCACTGATGAGCTCGAAGAGCTCGTGAGTCGACAGGTGGTAATCGATCGTGGACTCCTTCGTAGCCGTTGGTCGTCACAACGGGAGAAACGTTACGTGACGAACAAAAAAGAGCTGTTAATTGAAGCGCTATAGCTACTCGTGTTGAAATGACATCCAATGGCGGATCTAGGGGAGGAGCCCAAGCCCTTCCTACCCTCCTCCCCCAACCTTTTTGTTGAATGAATGTAAGGCCGGAGGGGCCGAACAATTTTCGCCACCTCCCCACCCCCCTTTTTTTAAGCAAGAAACGTCACATCTCTCCCTCTTTCCGTCCGTTTGAGTCCATCTGGAGCCTCCACTGAAATTGAGAACGTATTTCACATTCTGACAGGAAAATATGTACATTATTTACTGAGGAACGCTATAGATCCTGTGGCTTACTTTTGCGTCTTGTTTGGTGAGAAAGTCGACAAATGCAAATCCTCTGTGGGACCCAGTCCCCGACATCTTCTGAGGAAGCCTCAGTGTTTTTATTTCACCAAATGTGCTGTGAAGAGAATAACGTTCAGTTTGAAATATAAATACTCCTAACTGATTTCCATACATTCCTTAGAATGATTTTTTGGGTTTGAAATTCACAATTTCGGGGGTTTTGGGGGTAAGAAAATTTAGGCAAACATTTTTGGGTAGTGTGACTTTAGTAGGGATTTTTTGGAGTATTGAAAAAAATGGGAAGATTCGCGGTATAAAAATTGTTTGCACAAACACGAACATTCAATTTGTACAGTTGTTCTTCGTTATTAGTTGGTTTTTTTTTGGGGGGGGGGGGGGGGGTTCTGAGCTAAGGCTCAGAACGAATTTACAAAACTAACGCCCATTTATACAACTCCATTATCACTTCTATTAACACCTTGATAACTACTTACCCAAACAGTTCTTTGAGTTCTTTCTTTGATGCTTCAAAAGGAACATTACGCACCAGGATTTTAGAACTGGTTTGTTTCTTGGACGAAGCTGATTTGCGTTGTGCCACATTGTCGCTGAAAAAAAGAAAAGAATCAAAATGAATAAAAACATAGCTACAGTGGAAGCTCCCGTAAGCGGACACCCTCGGAAGCAGAAAAAGTGTCCGCAACTGAGCTGGCCGCTTACGGGAATGTGTAAATACAGAGTTTGTATGAGCTAGAGTTTAAACAGGGTTTTGTCAAGGCGGCCGTAAGTAGAGCTGTCCGCTTACGAGAGTGTCCGCTCAGAGAGCTTCAACTGTAATCATAGGTGGACTGGTTTACTCTTCGCATAACTGTCAAACCCTCACTGTTCCTGTAACGAGGCAAGATCGAAAACGAGGTCGGCCCCTGCAAAAAGCAAGAGGGAAGCCAAAATGGTGCTTATGGTAAGACACAGGGACATAAATACAATATTATGGACTGAACTGACCTGGCTTTCCTGTGCGACATCTTGAGTTCCAGCGTATGGTCTTCAAGGGACGAGTTCTGGGTGAAAGAAATACATTTTTTTATCAATTTGCAAGGCAAAGAATCGTTCGTGTGGTTTTATATTCTGCAGGTTGTACGCACGTCCAGTTTCGCCGTTCACAGCGAGCCGCTCGCGTATTTTGCCATCGCGCGCAAAACCGCCAGCTTCGCAGGCTACCCGGCATCTAGTGAACAAGCGTATGTTTTTCATCAGTCCTTTTTCTGCAAAAAATCAACTACAACAAGTGCCGGAAACAGACTATAACCTTGAGACGTAAGACGCTTTTGCAAAGTCGTATTCGCATTATTTAAAATGCGGTTGTAAGTTGCTTTCAACATATATAGATTCTCCGTTACATTGTTCTTAGTATTCGCTGAGGGATTTACATCTAAGTCAGAGAATCCAAATCAAGCTATGTTCGAAAGGACAACATTTTAATATTGAAATATCGAATTCCCATATGGTCTAGCGGTTAGGATTCCTGGCTTTCACCCAGGCGGCCTGGGTTCAACTCCGGTATGGGAAACGAATATTTCTTTTTAGCTAATATTTACAAAAACGTTTGCTTATTGATTCAGATTGAGTAACTTCACACCACAGCTTCTGGCCTACCTGAAGTTCTTTAATAGCCTGTAAAGCGTCGGATCTTTTCTTGTATTCTACAAATCCATAACCCATGGAAAGCAAATTTCCTGGAGATAAAAAAGTAATTAGTAAGCTCCGCGCGGAGTTTAAAACTTGTACGAAAATCTTCAACCTAAAATGAAAGACTAACTACAGGCTTCGATGGCTATGACATTGACATAGCGTTATTACTACTTTTAGAGCGGTTTTCAAATGACTGTTGAAAGTAACATGCCTTTGCTTTGGTTTTGCTTTACTACGCTCTCTGATTGGCTCGAAAAACTCCGCCACTTTCTTAACCAATCAGATGCAACTTTAACCAAAACCAATCGTGACTTGGTCACACGCGTTTTCCCGCGCTTTTTGCTTCGAGTTCTGATTGGTTCCTTGTGTTGTTTCGTCTGTTGTGATTGGCCAGAGTGATTACTTGGGTTTTGGTTTTATTACACACTCTATAGCTGGTATACTTACCAGGTTTTTTTGGATCCTTTTTCTTCGCTATCGTCGCAGTAAGAAGAGGTCCCATCTTGGAAAATGCCTGTTACAAAAAACATCACAAACGTACTTATACTCTCTTCGGGAGAATGAGAAGATCTGGGTACGAGACTAGTAGGTCTATGGGTTTATTAGCTATGGCTTCTTCCAGTTGCCATCTCTTTCTAAAGGAACTTCAGTCAAAGCTCTCTGAGCGGACACTCTCGTAAGCGGACAGCTCTATCTACGGCCGCCTTGACAAAACCCCGTTTGAACTCTAGCTCATACAAATTCTGTTATTACACATTCCCGTAAGCGGCCAGCTCCAGTTGCGGACACCTTTTCTGCTTCCCGAGGGTGTCCGCTTACGGGAGCTTCGACTGTATCTATACCAGGAGAAAGAACGTAGGAATGGATATAAAATAGCGACGAAAACTACGTTAAATAAAGATAATAAATTCACCTCTTTCAGGGTTTCTTCCGTCGTATCGAAGTTCAAATTCTTTACAAAGACAGTCGTCCCCTCAGCATTTTCTGAATCATCAACTTCATCTTCTTGATTCTCAGCGTCTTTTTCTGCATCAGTTGCCTTACTCTGTTGAAAATAAAACAAATTACTAATGCAAATGAGACAATCTGATTGGCTGAGCTACTCGTATTCTATCAGCCATTAGTGTGCAGTGGCTGGAGGTCGTCTACAAAATTGAGGTTTCTTTTAGCTTCTTTTCGTTTCTACGAAGTTTCGGTGGATGATTTAGAGTTAATACTAGACAATTGTTATGATTTTTACTAAAACAATTAGATTATTCGTTCTCAATTTCTATGATGTGATAGTTGATTCGGCCTACGGCCTCATCAACTATCACATCATAGAAATCTCGAGCTCATAATCTAATTGTTAATTAATATATAATTAAAAAGTTGGAGAGCAAAATCACATTAGCATATATTTCATGGAGCTAAGTCATGGACGGCGCATCTCTAAAAAGTTCGCTTAAATGTTTGACGTTTATCGTTCGTAATTCCGTCTCCATGTTCCGCAATCATCCTTGTTCCTTTTTGGTTTATTACTACCTCTTGATGTTTTTCTACCTTAGATTACCAAACGAGCATATGCTACAGTTCTCTTTCTATATCCTATATTCATCAGCCCGAAATTTCGAGCGTCACATGGTAAACCAACATGCCAAATTTCAGACCAAACAAATTTCGACCAGGCGTTAAGTAACATGAGCTATCAATACCCCCCCCCCTCACCAACAATTTTTAGTGCAACAGGGTTGTTAAAGCAAGATGGGCGTAATTATATTCGTACTTATTTCGCGAAATCGACAGATCCGTATTTCGCGAGGCCTTATTTTCGCGATTTCAGAGCTCAAAGGGCTCAAAGGGGGCTTAACATTTTGCGAAAATATCGTCTTTATTTTCGCGATTTTTTTCAAAACACGCGAAAATATGTACGAATAAGGTAATTCACACAAATGCAACACGCACCAAATAACGCCTGCACAACCGCTGTTTTCTTGCCATATTGTGGGGCTTCCGTCTCAATTTTTCGCCAAATCCCCTTTCACAGTATAACGATAAAAGGGAAGAAAACTACACAAAAATGTTATGCGGTAAAATAACAATACCTTGTCATCCTTGCTCTTTTCTGTAGTTTCCATTTCTTTGTGTTTGTCTTCAGGTTTTCCAGAAAATACTCCAAGAGGAGCCCACTCCAGGTACAATGGAACGTGTTTAAACTGTTGCGATGAGGTGTCGGTAACAGCAACAATGTTATTACAGCGCTTTTGCAATATGTAAGTGATATATAATATGTAGTGTTAGCCTGCGAAGCAGGCGCGCATAGCAGGCGCTGGAGTGGAGTGGAGTGGAGAAGTCTGAAGAGCGCGAGATTTTAGGGGCGCGCACGAGAGAAGAGACGCACAAGGAAGCTCATAGGTTCGACTCGGAATTTTTTTCCGAGTAGCTTGTGTCACTGTCTGATAAAAATCTTCTTGTATTTCTACCAAGCTTAAATTCACCATCATTTATTTCCAGGAAAGAGCTACTTGCCCTTTGCGTCTCTTTTCTCGTACACGACTTTCCAACTCGCGCTAGATATAATACTCAAGCGCCTGCTATGCAAGCTATGCAGTGCTTTACATTGGTCATCAGAAATCTTCAAAGATCCTTGCAAATCATCAGAATATGTTTAGACTTTTCCAAAGTTCTTTAAGAATCCTTACCCTGGGTGCCAGAGGTTTTTCATTTTTGAAAGCGAGCCACAATGGCAAAGCAGCAGAAGTGGCAAGTGTTAAAAAAAAAAAACCACTATGAAGTAAAAGGCCAGGGAATATTTTACATTCATTTTAATATTTTAAAACTATTTTACCTTGCTAATATGCCAACTTTTGGAAAGCCTTCTTTGCCTGACTTGGTTCAAAGAACTCCACAAGTGCCGTGATTCCTGACGGAGGTAACACCAGCCTTGCCACTTTTCCAAATGGTGCAAAAGTGTTCCTCAGTTCTTCACATGGCGTGTTGAAGGGAAGATTCTTCACTACTATGACCGTCTTACTCCTCTTAGCTGAGGGCTAATAAAAATAAATTCATAATTAATTATTTGTCATTACACACAGTTAAATATCTTAATTAAAAATGGAGACACTCTTGAGGCAGGCCATGGTCAAATGCTTGCTTATGCGAGGTGTGATGGTGATGTGCGCAAAAGGAGTGGAGAGTGAGGTGGGCCTTGTCTCATAAGGATTGGGAGGTGTGGTGCAGTGGCCTGATGGTTAAATGCATTCGACTGTGGATCGAGAGGTCCAGGTTCGAGCCAGGCTGGGATCATCGTGTTGTGTTCTTGAGAAAGTCACTGTACTCTTATAGTGACTCTCTGAATGGGTATCCGCAAATTGTTGGGACAACACGACAAAATTAATGCTAGTGATAAGGTAAAATACTCATAAATAATGTTAAATATTTCTGCTAAACATCAGCCAGCCAAAATATTTTAAGTACGAAACTCACCTGCCCAAAAACATCAAGTTTGACTCCTTGAGACACAAGAAACTTCCTCGTTTCTGTAACGACTTGTGTTTCTCCAAGAGCCATGCGCACAGCCAGACTGCTTGATGTCGCATCATTTAAAATGGTGCCTTTGGTGGTGTCGTACTGATCAGCCATGACATCAGCCACGGAATTCATACCCAGAAACAGCGTGTTCCAGTTATGGTCATGGCTGCTAAGACCTTTCTTCTTTGCATCACGCTTTGACTTGAAGGACGTTGTAGTATCTGTGAGTAGAGTTGATCAGAAGACTTCCTTACTTACAATAAATGCTCACACTCAGATAAGCCGCACTCACAATAAGGTTGCACATCCAATTTGTGGGGTTCCAGATAGGTTTTAAAGGCAAGATGTCAATGAGGAGTTGCAACAGGTCAATAGATATGGCCTCACCAAATCACCTGAAGTTTTCTAATAATTTGTCGGATCAGATAGCAGACCTTGTCGGGTTTTTTGACCTGAGACCCTCTCTTACAGTATCTGGAACACTGAATTTGGAAGAGATTTTAGGTAAAAGGTGTGGCTTCCTTGTAAATATTTAATATGCTTCTAACTCCACCACATAGACACTTGTAGCTTGTTAACAGCATGGTTTGACTGTTAATTTGTTTCAGAGTACATGTAGAGGTGGCCACAATATAATGTAACTGCCAGAGGTTAAAAAAATAAAAAAAATAAAAACTGCCAGAGGTTGAGGTAGATACAGGAGTGACAATTTTACATTTTGCTTCTGTTTCAAAACAAGTCCTGGTGCGAAACCAGACAAATGAAAATGAAAATGCATGAACATGTGAGTACTGTAAAGTAACACACATTTTTTTATATGAAAGGTTTTGCACCAGGACTCAGACTTGTTTTGAAACAGCTGAGGCAAAAGGCAACTCGTAAATGGCCTGTTCTCCTTACTGATTAAATTCCAACGTATTGCTGATTTAAAAAAAAAAAAAAAAAAACAGAAATAAAATATTTTAAGCCAAAACAAACCTGTCTGTTCATCTTTAGTTTCTTTTGTCTTTGATGGTAAGATGTGGAGCAGTCTTCCTTGAAATACCTTCCCGTCAAGCTCATTGAAAGCCTTCACTGCGTGTTCTGGCATGACAAACGTAACAAATCCAATGCCGATGGGTTTACTTGTCGTCTTGTCCAGTGGGAGGTATGTCTCAGTTAGAGGACCAAACTTGTCAAACAGGTTTTGCAAGTCTTCTTCTGAGCAGGAGTAGGCCAAGTTGCGAAGAAAGAGACGACCAGACTGCAAAATGTTAAAAATATTAAATTATGGCAAATGTTATAAAATGAAAATGGCTTCAAATAATCTGAACTTCGCACCCTTCCTAAGTGGCTCCTCCTCTTTAATTGTACTTTTTTTTCTATTGTGAAATATTATGCAAAAAAATGTGCATCTCTTTTTCTCCTGGTTCCTACCATCTTGGGAATCCTGCTTCCTCAGCCCACTCTTTTCTCATCTTATGTACACTTCCCAACCCCATTACTCCCAAGTTTCCACGTGTCACCCCAGAGGTACTATCCTATATAAGCTATAGGTCTGAAAACGGGAATAGATTTTGAACATTTTGGTCTCAAATTGGGTATGTTTTGCCTGCCTGTCTAAAACAGGGTGTAGATTTATGCCAGTTTTGGCTTAAAAATTGTTTAAGGGTCAGGTCTGAAATTGGGTGGGGAACATCGCATATTTTGGTCTGAAAACACCCCCCACCTCAGATTTTGAGGAGTACCCCTGGGGTGTCACCCCACCCTCCCCCCTATTTACTCAGAACAGGGCAGGTATATTTCACCTCTGCAATGCTTTCAAACTCCTTGTCATCTCCTTGGGCAGCAAGTTTTTTCATCCACGGTTTCTCATTGTCTGTCTCCTGGTTAAATGATTGTTCTCCTTTGTCTCTGAAAAGCTCAATATATCGACCTTCAATACAATCTCGATCTCTCTTCAGTGCCTCCTTAATGTCCAAGTCACTTGTAAAATCAACAAACGCACAGCCTGTCGGTTTCTTTTGGTTGTTCTTGATCATTCTAATATCGAGTATTTTTAGCGGTGCAAAGAAGTCTTTGATATGTTGTTCTTTAGCTTTGAAAGGCAATCCCCTCATTTTAATCGTACCAAATACAGCAGGTTCCTTTGGCTTGTCATTCCTAACACTTTTATTGTCATTGTCGCCATCATGATCATAATCCTTCTCCTCCTCCTCATCATCATTATTACTGTTGTCGTTATCGCTATTATCATGATCGCTTTCTCTTCTACTAGTCTCCATTTCTTCATCCAAATGTTCTCTATTTTTCTCCTCTTCGAAATCTGAATCATCGTGATTATTATTTTGAGATTTTTTACTTTTCTTGGTCGGCTTCTGTGTAGTTGAAACGACCTTTGCTTTAAGTAATCCATATCCGACAATTTGGAATCCTTGGCTATTTTGGTTTCTTTCTCATCATTTTCTCCATTGTCTTTGGTATCTTCATTTCCCTCTTCTGTAACTCCTGCAACAAAATATATACAGCACAATGAGTTAAAAAACTTAACTTGTTTTTAACAGTGCTGTTATAAGGGATGTATTAAAATATTAGGTAACTGGATAAGCTAGGAAACCTGGAGAAGTACCATGGCAAAGGAGCTGGCATTTAAGTTCATCTGTCTTGGACTGGAGATCCAAAAGGCGGCACAGGATCAGTTCAACTGGAGAAGCACTGTGGAAGCCTTATGTGTTGTATGGCATGACTTAGGACCGATTTCATTTTGTGCCCAAATTTAGATTTGAAAATTAAACTAGTTTAAAAAATTAAACTAAAACAAAAATTAACCATAACATTATACATGTATGGTCCTTGCTTTCTTGGAAAACCTCACCTGAGGCATCATAAATGTCATCTTCATTTCCACTTCCATCAGAGTCATCATATTTTACTTGGCTCTCAGAGGACTACATGAGGAATGAACAGAAGTGAAATAAGTTAAATAACATGCATATATATAAGTAAGCCCTTTCAGCTCCTAGGGACTCAACAGGACCACTCTTGACTCCAGTTTCTGTCCTTGGATGGGATGCTAGGTTGTCCTGATATTTCGCTGCTGGTACCCATATATTTATACCCCTGGGTGGAGAGAGGCACTGCCGGAGTTAAGTGTCTTGCAGGGGGGGGGGGGGGGCTGGAATTGAAATGTAATAAGCCCCCCCTCGTTCCCCTCAGAGCTTCATTTTTAACTCATGAATGCGATAGCAATGAATGGGTTAAGCATTTGGTGGCCAAATTTAATTCGCTCAATGGGCTGTAAAGTTAATTACACTATTAATTTATGCATAATTCAGATCATAGGACAACCTCATTCCCAGGGTCTCTCTTCTTCCCGCCACCAGGAGCGAGAGAGGGGAGGGAAGTAGAGAGACCCTGGGAACGAGGTTGATCATAGGAGCCTTTGACAACCTCGTCCCCGCCATCTCCGCTTTCAAGATGGCGGGTGGGCGTGAAGAAGACCCTGGTGAACAGCAGATCACATGACCACAAAATTAGCCAATCGCGAAACCCGTCGCCATTTTGAGACAATCAAAATCTCCAATATTTTTGGAGACATGTGACCTGCTGTTCGCCAGGGTCTTCTTCGCGCCGCCATTTTGAATGCCGAGAAGACTCTGGGGGACGAGGTTGGAGCCTTTGATTAATCTCGCTATCTCGAACTCAAACCCATTCCCCTTGCCCTTGTTTTTCAGTCATTTACTTCGACTAACTCCAACCCCCGCTATCTGACCTATCTTGACCTATCTTGAACTATTTTTTGTTTCCCTTGGGAGTTCGAGTTAGCGGGGGTTCTACTGTACCTTATTTTCCACAACGGTTTTCTCTTTCCTTTCCTTTTTCTGTTTTTTCTTTGTTTCTGGTTTGCTACCCTCAGCTGTATTGTCATTACTCCACGTCTGTTTGGAGCCGCGGTGTTTTGTGTACACTTAAAAATTCCTGAAATTCAACATCACGTTCAAGGTCTTCATTTAAAACTTCTGTTCGCTTCTTCTTGTTCTTCTCATTAACGACATTTGACTTTTCTTTGTTTATATCAGGTGTTTTCAGAGAGATTTTGGTCTCTGTAAGTTTTGAAGCTTTCCTTTCCTTTCCTTTTTTAAATCTTTCGTTCGCTGAACTTCCTTCGGAATATTTACTCCACGCTCGTGGCAATGATTCATCTCCAAGGTTTTTAGCGAAGTCTACGGTTATCTTAGAAGTATCAATAAACGAACTGTTGAAATGATGCAAGGCGGCTTTTGCTTGATCTTCTGTTTTGTATCCAATGAAACCAAATCGTCGAAATTTTTCCATCTTTGTGTGACACAACTTGACATCTGTTAATTCTCCTTTAGCCGCAAAATAGCACGGATCTTTTCTTCCTTTATATTCTTTGGAAGGTTCCTGATAATTAACCGAGACATGATCGCAATCTGAGGATTCTCCAGGGAGAAATATCAACTATTTTCCAAGCGATTTCAAAATGATCACGATTCCGCCATATTGGAAATTTGCACGTGTTTATGCCATGATAGCAACCGCTGAAATTATGACAATAGAGCCCGCAATTCAAAATGGCGGAAAAGGAGGGCAGTTCAAAAATATCGGCGAAAAGGAAAATAGAGGAAGTCGAGGATGATGCAAGTGACGGGAAACAAAAGAGCATCAAACGATTTTTTGGAGCACCTAAAGAAGGTAGGAGATAGTCGAAGGAGCCTGCTTTCTTTTAGCTTTTCTTTTATACTTGTGGAAAAATTTGCAGCCGGCTTCGGGACCTTCGGATTTTTCATAAGCCGCTTCTTGGCTTACCTGCAGAATAGCTGGCCACTTATTTACATCCTATTGAATAAGAATAGCAACTATTTCTACATAACTCATTCTACATAAAACAAAGCACTGCGACACATGCAATGCAAGGAATATAAGCTTAACCCTGGTGGGGGGGTACTCCCCAAAATACCTACACGGGTATGTGCCGCCCAACGGCGTCGTGATTTTGGGACTCCTGATCTAGAATCGGGCATCCATATTCGAGACTTTTCAAAAACGGGCTATTGACATATTTTACTAAATTTCTAGAACGGGGTATCATTTTGAATGCAAATTATTTCTAAAATGGGGTCCAAATTTGGAGACCTGGGCGGCACATACCCACCCAAACCAAACCAGAGTCTCCCCCTCTCCCCCACCCCCACCGGAATATAATCCCCCTTTTCAAATGCATTACTTTGGGTGATTTGCTATAGCAACATGATAGCAGTCCACAGTGTCCAAGAGTGGGGAGGGGGATTACTCTAGGATAAAAGTGATGGGAAGGCGGAAGGGATACTCTAAGGAAATAAGCTTCATTTGCATGTCCTCCCTGTTTAAGCCCCCCTCCTTTCCACTTGGGTCATTTTTAACATTTCTGGATGAAAAGTACAATATTTTTTTGAATGAATGTAAAGATGCACATGGTTGTCATGCAGATTTCGTTACCTGCCATGGTTCTTGAATAGATTTTTCGTAATGAAATCTTGTTCAATTCATAACCTAAGTGTAGCCTGAATTGTCCCGTACTCAGTCCTGAGAGAGTAAGCGACAGAGGAGATGGCTGAAATTCAGGCTAAACCAAAGTGTTGCTTTCTTTAGAAATTGACTTGAAGAGCACTGAAATCTCAAAAGTCCCGTGGAACAAGCAATTCACCATCTACTTGGAAGTGGAAAGGAACCTTGCTCTACTATGTATCACAGGAAATCCAGCATTCAGAAAAAATTGCAAGTTTTGATTTTGATGGCACTTTAGCCAAGACATCTTTATTCAAACACGGACCAGATGCATGGTCGATTCTTTACCCAACTTGTGTAGAGAAGCTAACAAACCTTCACAGGGATGGATATAAACTTGTAATCATCACCAACCAAGCTGCCATAGGCAAAGCGAAGGCATCAAAACAGAAGGTTATAGATGAAAAGAAAGGGAGACTTATTGGTTTTATCAAGAAGGTAGGAGCAAGATTGAAACAAAGAATGACACCCACCCACCCCACCAACCCGGGGGAGGGGGGGCTCCCATATGAATGGGATGGGGATCGCCTCATTTAGGGGTGTAAATTACAGATTTTGGTATTACTTAGGGTCTACAGGACGGAATGCGGACCAGAAGTATGCATGCATTGATATGAACTTTGTCAGTCAGTATAAAGGCACACAGTCATATTAAATAATAGTAGACTACAAACAGTCCCTCATTTTTCTCAGGGATAGTCGAGTGGGAGCTACACGCAAGCGCATATGAAAATCACCTCCAGGAGTGCTCTGCCACTCGACTATCCCTGAGAAAAATGAGGGACTAAATAATAGTAACTTCAGAGGGTTTGTTCCTTAATTCACATACTCAAGTCAAAGAATGAAGGCAGAGAACACCTTGACTAATAATTTTGATGCTAATCTTGGGACTAAGATGGTAAAGAAGGTTCTGTTGTTTCTTCTTCAGGTAAATCTCGCCATTCCAGATACTTGTGGCCACATCAAAGGATGCCTATCGTAAGCCCAGCACAGGAATGTGGGAGTTCCTTTGTCAAAGCTGCAATGGTGATGTGAAAGTAGATAAAAGAAAAGTTTCTTTGTTGGTGACGGGCTGGAAGGGGAAAAGATCATGGCGCCAGTGATAAGGAATTTGCAGTAAATTGTGGACTGACATTTTACACTGAAGATGAATTCTTCTTGAAGAATGTTTTGGAAAGCAAAGAAAATCAATGAGGACTCTTCATGAGTGCATTACAATATTTACAACTTTGCACAGATTTACTGTCCATTGACTTTTTACAAAAATATATCAGAGAGCAATGATGACTTTCCTTTCTAGAAGCCGATATGAACTTAAATAATTATTTAAACACTTTGCAAAGAAGTATTTATTATACCAAGGAAAGCCAAAATAAAAATGCTGAATTTTTTTCTTTCATCAGTTGTAAAATTACATTACAGCGAAGAGCGCCCTAGCGTTGCCCACCTTTTGAAAACTGTCTGATGTCTTCCATTTAAACTAGCAAATCAAATTGCAAGAACTGTGGGAGGCGATGTTATCAATTATTGTCAGAATGCGAACGTGGAGCTTCACATCTCCGCCTCTCATAGTTTCTTGCATTGCTACATGTTTAGTTGGTGTGAATAGGCTATAACAAATACCCTTCGAATTTATTTTCTTTTATTTAATCCACCGTCATGACTGATGATCGACAACATATTCTTAATTTCTAGTCTTTGTTGAAGAAGACGCTTTTCTTAGTGCTCATGATTTTCACAATCTGGTTCGACTCATTCACAAGGTCATGTTTATGTAACACATTTTTCACTCCATTTGAATTGACTCCTTCTGCTCTGACATACTCTCCAGCGAGGAGAGAAACTGGTGGATAAAGCATGATGTTAAACAGTTTTCCAACGGTTGTGCCTGGTTTTAAAAACAATACAGTCCCTGAGGAGTTGCGGCTTCTCATTTGTAACCACACTGATTGATTGACAGGTGTCAAGGCAGTTGACAGGAAATGCATACACTGGTGACCGCAGACTCACAGCTTGTGACAAGGCTCGCAGCACGCCAGTGTCCGCCAAAGACTTGAAGAATGCTGTCCTTTATTTCTACTATCTCTTTCTCAGACCTGTCATGTAACGGTAGATCTTGTGACTGAACATTGAGATCAAAATGAGAAGCTCCACTTTGGTAAGATATCACACCATCCTTGCACTTCTGTTGTAGAATACACTCACTCCTTGCGCTGACAGGCACCATGACTGTGTCATCGTCAAACTGCTCTTGAAATTTCTTTAGATTATCTACAGCATCAGGAAGATCAACTTTGTTGAGAGCTAAAAGAATGGGAAAGCGTAGTCGCAAAAAATTGTCAACTAATTTGTGCACCAAAAGTTCAGCATTAGGTTTTTCTATCTTAGGCAAAGCAAGAAGAGTTTTTTCTGTTATTCCTGTGGAATCAAATGCCAGCTGAATCAGTGCTTGGAAGGTGTGGTATCCAGTAAACATGTCACAAAGTTTAGTTGGTTTCTTTATAATGGCATCCCATTTGTCCATGATGTTGTCGTAAATCCATCGGTGAAGTTCTTGTTGAATCCACTCCACATCTCGTCTGGGGTCATATTCTGGTGAAAAAAAAATTCTTATCTACTGAAGGTTTGTTTAAAACACACTAAATGGGATATTGAATAATATGACTGTTCTTGCACACTGCTCTTTCCCCTCCAACAAAGATAACAAACAAACATACACAACAGAAGAGTGAGGGATCCTCTGATGTAAGAATGACATGAAGATTGCAAGGGCCATAAATTTATTAACGTTCTCTATTAAAATTTATTACCTGTTACCTATCTGCTTCGTGACTACTGTCACATAAGGCCTTAAAAATTAAAATTTATTACTTTCACAAAAAAGTCACTGTTGTTCCAGAAAATATCCACACCCCACCACGGTAGGGTTTTTGGTTTGAATCCTCCACCCTCTGGAAATTCCAGTTTTAGCTTTCATAATTTGTGGTTTTGAGACCCCCTCCCCCCTTGGGGTGAGTATGGATATTTTCTGAACCGCACATTTCAAATCAATATTATATTATCATTGCTGATACCTGTAGTAGGTTTCCCATCTTCATCAGTCTGCCCAGATAAGTCAATTACATGAACAAGCACATCAGCGTCCAAAAGATCATTCAAAAACTTGTTTCCCCGTCCTCTCCCTTCACATGCGCCCGGTACTAACCCAGCCACGTCTTTGAGTAAGACTGGGACAAACCTCTCACCCAGAGCACTGTGACCATACCGCGCCTGACATCTGTGAGTCCACTGAGCACAAGGGCATGGTATTGAGTAGAATGCCTGGCCAATATTTGGCTCAATTGTCGTGAATGCGTGGGCTCCTATCTTCGCCATGTTTTGGTGGGTGGCGGCATTGAAGAACGTGGATTTTCCAGCAGAAGGTTTCCTACAAAAAGGATTCAAAATTAGAGCAGATCATGATCTACTTTATTTCGCATATAATTTTGAAAAACCTTGGTGTATCTTCAGCGTGGGATGTACACGGAATGCACCCCGGTTTACCTTACCTATTGTGTACATCGTGCGTGCCAGGAAATATCCATACCCACCCCAAGGAAGTCATGGAAATTCTGAGGAGGGGGTGGGTCTCAAAGCCAAATTTTTAGGAAAGTATGAAGCTAAACTGGAATTTCAAAGGGGTGGGGATGGGGCATCAAACCAAAAATGGCTGCAATCTATCACATTTTTTCTCCTGGATCCCATGTTTGTTATAATATCTATGACACTGTATAAACTGGCGTGCAGATGACTAATAATACTTTCGCATAGAATTTTGAAAACCTTAGTGTATCTTCAGCATGGGAATGTACATGGAATGCACCCTCTGTCGTCCCCTGTCACTTACTTCCGAGAGAGACGTCTCTCTCGGGAGTAAGCAGCAGAGGAGACAGCTGCAATTCAGTTTACCTTGCCTATTATGCACTTTGATCAAATTTATCATTATTAATAATAAATATTAAAATAATAAATTATTGTTCTTCTATTATGTAAGTAATAAATTACCAATAAGACCAATGACAAAGTCCCATCTTCCACCCCTTGCATTGATCATTTCTAGCTTGTCTTTTACATTTTGTAAGTTCATTGAGTCTTGATCATTGACTTCTTCATCTGTTTCAGCCACTGAAGTTTCGTTTTCTATCAAAACCATTGATCTTGTCTGCATTTTGATTGATCCATTCTTTTGCTGAATCTACCAACCCGAAAAACCATCGGCATTCAATATATTCTTTGCATGAACAGCGTAAGAAGGTGATTAGTTCTTCTAGAAACTCTTTTGGCATTGCATTGGAGCGGTTTGGATCTCGATAGAAGGGATTTCATCGGGATATTTTAACGGAAGAGAAATCTTCAGTTGAAGAGATGAAACGACAGACGAAATTTTTAGCTCGTCAATTCTGATCATAAACGTCGGAGGGAAAACACTGAGCTCGGAGAATTCCTCAGGAAATATAGACTTCAGCGTTTCAACTTCTTCTCTTTGTTCTTCTAAATAATCCATTTTAGTTCATGATCTTACAAGTACAATATTATTTTGTAACTCCAGTGATGGCCATTTTGGATTCCCTTGGCGATGCAATATAACGCGAGTTCTGATTGTACAATTTTGTAACGCCAGTGATCGATGCAATATAAGACGAGTTCTGATTGGTCAAAATTGCGGACCATCCCAGACTTCTGTTCGACGCTAGCTTCAGTGTATCGAGGAGTTTTCAAGATGGCGGCGCGCATGTTTCCTCGATTGAACTTGTTTTCAAGGCGATTTACTCAGCCACGGCATCCCCAGGTGCTTCTTTTGCAGAGAAACGACTGGCGGAAGAACAACATGCTAAATGTAAGTCCAACGATTCGTTCTTACTTAGTAATTTTCTTTAAAAGGGATACAAAAACTAGTGACGTTTATAAGCTTACGTTATATTTTGCAAACTTCGTACGCGGCTATGATCGATATCCAAGTATGGGCTTGTACATTGATTCAAGTATTCCTCCATATGTAAAATTTCGCATACATTATGATGGGTAAAATATCTAAGCTTAGAAACTACTTGCTAACAAATTAAAACAGGTCAAGTCAGTGCAATAGGAGTAATTATTTATAATACCCGTTTTTATGACGACGCCATATCATTGAGGGCCTGTTAGGGGGGGGGAGGGGGATGCATGTCCCCTGTCTGAATTTCAAACCTTGTCATGTCGCATGTCGGAAGGTCTGCATGTCGCTGTCAGGATTTTGTCCAACATCATGTAATCCTAGTGGCTGAGGTTTTTCCATGGGATAAGTGGAGTTTTCTTTTTAAACACATTGGCGCCCGTGCCGCCCGTAACCGGCCGTGCGGAAAACCACCCCGAAATACCTGTGCCGCCTCGTAACCGGCTTTTGGTGATTTTTACACGTTTTCGATGAGTGGACGACCATTAATTTCGAGCAATGAGTGGACTCCTGATAACTTAAACCCTTGATAACTCGAACCTCCCACTAACTCAAAGTAAATTTGCTTTTCCCTTCAGGTCATTTTCTTACTAATTTTACCCTTGATAACTCAAACGTATATAATATCCTGCAAAATCCTAGTTGTTAGAAAAATATTCATGTTTACATGGAAACTTTTCAGATCAGTAAGAGATATATAAATAATTGCAGACTCCATAAATTGCAGACTCCTTTTGTTGATTGGTTTTGGAGGAAGACAAATGAAAAGAGGTTGTTCAGCAGAAAGTTGTGTAATAAGGCTGGGTATTTTTATGAGTCAGTTTTTTATTTTTTCGAGCCTTTAGGCGAGAAAAAATAAACATTGACGAGTAAAAATGCCCAGCCGTATTACACAACTTTCTGCTGAATAAATTGTTTATTATACGACATAATATCTTTCCTAAAATATAGGCTTTCGACTGCAGTGTTTTCCATAGTGCGTGGTCAGTGCGTGGTCAGGGGGACTAAGACCCGTGTAATACAGTCTCATTTGCACTCGTTTTTGGTGTGTATTCGCACTCTAAAATGTTGTATAATAAAAGATGTTATAACGTGTTTTAATTTCCAGATCACATTTTCTGGTAATTGAATTTAAAACCTAATGGCATTACTTTCATTTTCTTTTTCTGTTTCTCTCTTTCTCTCCGTGTCTTTAGCAACCACAAAGACCTGGAAGTTGATTTCCTTGTTTTGTTGCCGTTCCTGCTTGTCTCCTCTGTGCATATAATGCCATTGTAAAGGAGCAAGAGCATCACACTCATCCAAGACCTGAATTTATTCCATATTCCCATATGACGATCAGGACTAAGGTTGGTGATGCTTTCCGAGATACCGTGTAGTTTCAACTCCATCTGCGCATTTCTATACAAGTATACAATATTGTTATTTCAGAAATGAAAGAAAGGAAAATCAGAACTATAAAATATTGTAAAAGACAAGAAGAGATTGTGTACTAAATCATTGTTATCCCCCCCTGTTAAGTCCCCCCCCCCCCTCCTCCCATCCCAGGGGGTACTCCAGATTTAAAGTGATGGGGAGGTGCGAATGGGGACAAAAATTAAAACCCCCAAAAAATCCCTAGGGCTTGAAGCGAATCCAAAAATTCCCCTGAACCAAAGTTAAACCCAAAAATCCCATGCTGAATTTTCGAACCTAGAACGGTACAATGTAATGCGAGCCGTAAATATTAAAACAACCGCTTTAACAACCAGTGTGCATGTATTTGATACATATCCGTACTATGTACGTTAACATTTTTTTTTTTCTACCGCGAACCAATAATTGGTTCACGGTAGGAAAAAAAAAAATTATTGTTTTGAACACCCAAAAAAATCGTTACTAAAATCAAACTACCCAAAAAATACTTGCTAGGTAAAAGGTAAACTAAAGGTACTGGAAAGTCCTGAAAATCTGTAAATTCAGTGACACAAAGAAAGAAAGAACAGTCACAGAATGAAGTAAATCACCTCAGTCCGCACACTCAGGTGGAGGAAGTTATTACAAAATGCGAAGAAGATGTGTTTAAGAACAAATAGGTAGCTTTGGAGTTTAGAAAATCTACAGGAGTCCTGAATTCCTGGAAAAGTTCTGGGAAACTGTTGCTGAAAAAGAATATGAACCCTGTGTTTTGTTTTTTTTCAGGCTTTCCCATGGGGTGATGGTAACCACTCGTTGATCCACAACCCTCATACCAATGCCTTACCTGAAGGTTACGAAACTGAAGACGATCATGATCATCACTAAGTTTCCACTTGTGCTGCAGGCTTGTGTACTTCATTATTGCTGTTTTCAAGGCGTGTTATTAATTGAAAAATTGTTTGAAGATGTGTCGGCCAATGATGGTGTTATTACTTTGTCATACTGGATTAAATTGTAAACTGGTTGTGAATAAAATGCAAAATCTGCAAGTTTTTTGTGTTTATGTGTGCTGTGCTACATTCCTCCCACTCTACCTAATATTTAGCGAAACATAGGAATACAGGGCCAACTTTTGCGGCATCTTGAAAATGTTATATAATAAGTACGAACGGACTGGCATGTGTACACGACAGCAGTGACAACTTAATCAGGCGAAACGCTTACTGGGAAGTCCCCGAGCGAGTGGGAGTGATGCAGCGCCAGGCCGAGGCTTGGACAGCGCTCCACTGGACATTAACTTCCACCAACGAAATTGACACCAATAATGTTTCATTACGCTACACAATGGATGGCGGGGTTTGGGCTGGTGGAGATGCAAAGGGTCGAGGCACCAGTGGATAATATTAGGGTTTCTACTAGCCGTTAGTTATCAAACATATATTCTGTTGCAAGGTTTGCACAGAAAAGCCTAGCCTGGAGCAGGCTCACATTTAGGGCCCATACGTTGAGCAGCAAATGATTCTTGCCGCTCGTGCATGGGCCCAAAATGTGACCCTGCTCGCAGGCCTAAGAAAAGTCTTGAAAAGACCTTAAATTTTAGAGATAGTCCTTGAAAGAACTTGAATTTTAAAAAATCCTTGTAAGTCCTTGAATTATATTGTGTGTCGGCACTCCTTGAATTTGCCCCAAAACTGAAATGTAAGAATTTTTTAATATGGATATCATGAACTTGGTCAGATAAACAAATACAGTTCTGCATATTTACTAATAAACCTTGTTGACAAAACAAAGCCTAGTTACCTGCATGTTTCTTTCATTGCGTTTTACCATGCTTTCCTTCATGCAAAACTGTCCTCATCCAGTTTGACGAACACAACCAGTTACAGTAATCATAACAACATACAAAAGTTTGGCCTCTTGCATCCAAGGCAAGTCGAAATTAGAGACTTTCAGGATTATTGAAGTTATGGATTGAGGGAACAAATTTTCCATTTAATATTTTTCCTACTCCTACATTACAGTGTGGGGAGGGACAGGGGTGCGAACCCAGGAGTGAAGGGGGAGGGGAGGTTGGAGAAGAGATGGTGGTAAGTGGGATTCCCAAGGTGGCGGGAACCGGAGCAAATAATAGGAAAAATTAAAATATTTTTGTATTATTGTCTGCAAACTGGTCCCACGACGAAACAGAGCATTCTGATTGGTTTCCCTGAGCGGAGTGAATTTTGCAATACGGGACCGCTAAATGGACCGCTGCGCCGAACTCATTTCAACCGAATTCCTTTTATTGAAACATTGAACAAAAGAAACTTTTTTTATTTTTTTAGAAACATTTTTACTAATGTCTGGCAGACAATTTTTTTGGTTAAAACTTTTTGCACAGTGGCCTGAAAAATGCAAGAAATATGCTTAGCTTTGGCGCGCTAGCCCGAGAATGGTTGCATAATTTATCAGCAAATTTTAAAAGCCTTATAATAAAACTTTATTGAACTAGCTTGTTCGGCTCCGTATTGGAAATATTGGTCTCATTCTTTTTTGAAACTTGCAAAAAAAGAACTCGACCAATATTTTTCCCCAATACGGACCGAACAAGCTAGTTCCAATACATCAATTTATTGCCCAAAGGGGTGGGAACCAGTATTATAAGATACGGGAGGTGGGAAGTTCAGACCCCCCCCCCCCCCCCCCACCCTAGGCCGCCTGACCCCCCACTCTACAGTCTCGTTATTTTTACAACCCCCCTTGCACGTCATGCGTACCTATGTTTTTATGTGGCATGTCACATTACAAGTGAGTTTACATGAAATTAGTCCCACCCCCTGTCCCGTTAGCCAAGGACAGGTGCAGTGCAGCAGCTGATGTCTTGATGACCTTTTGAGAGACAGGTAAGACATTGAAAGTACACTTACGGAGTCTAAAAACGACTTTGCGTCCATTACTGACTTGCCTTCGAGCTTTCGAAGTCGATCTGCATGTTACGTGAAGCGAGAAAACTCGGAAACCGATCTTCCGTGTGTGCAAAAATTCGTACGTAAACAACATTTACACCGAAAATTTACATATCGCTTTATTCCGGTTATGATGGGAGTCACGGTTTCCTCTAAGAGGGAGAAAAAGGTAGTTAAAAGGGTCCCTCCTCCGTCTTTTGCCAGCTTTTCTACAACTGGAACACTGACCTCTGGCCGTTCTGGAAGAAAGGTGAGCTCACAGTTTATGGCTAAACAAACAATTTGCAGAAGCTGTTGCTCACTAGTGCATGATATGATTCAGCGTTGTGTGCGATCGAGGTGATAGAATAATTGCTTTCTCCATTGTGAATTCACACCTGCTAAAGTACATTAAATACTTACCAAAGGCAGAAGCGATTTGCTTTCGGTAAAACAACAAATTGTGTATTTGTGTGATCTGTCGACACAACGCTGGTTGCGTTCGACTCTCTCCAGCGCGCTCTGACACATTTTAAACAACGTTTATACCCGGGAACTGTGGAATTAATGAACTTTATTATACACATAGCAGAATTAAATCTAACTATTAAATTGCGGACACTATTTAGAACTATTAAATGGCTGGTATTAAGAAATTTATATTGATCATGCATTAAGATTTTTCGAAAATTTGTTAACTGGATGAAGGTTTCAGTTCATATTATACCTTACTTAAGCTTAATTTCTTTCTATTGATTTATCTTTTTTTAATTTTATTTAGCGTTAAATTCCATAAATTATATAAACCATGAAAGCCACTAATTTACAAAGGTGGAAAGCTAGCTGTCAGTCACGTTGTTTAAGCTGTCAGTCATGTTGTCATAAGCTGTTCAGTCCATGTTGTTTAATTAATTCCGTTTTTACAAGTGCGAACGGCGATTTTTTTCCTACCAACTTTTTGTCAAGCCTTACCAAACTTCAAAGGCGCCGGACATCGTCCTGCCTTGAGCAGACAAATTTTTTGTCAAGTGGTCAAACTGACAGATTCGTCAATTCACAGGCATTAATCTCAAGGTTACAAGGAGATTATTTTTCGCTCACACTCAGTCCGTAACAACTACAGACCAAAATTCACCTGCTAGCAGTAGCCTGCTGCCATACAGGCTAGCTAAGCAGCATCTTCTAGTGATGATGTTAGAGTGGCACAATTCTGACAATTTTGCTTTTATAGTAACGCGCCGTTAAAGTGACAGTCGGGAAAAGCGCGGAAGAAAACAAGCCGTTTAAAAAATTAGTCGCCGAAAAGATAGAAATATCTAGTTAAATCTTTGTGTATCATAGCCAGGGAAATGGCGAGGATAGTAAAACCTCTAGAAAAATACTCAGTTTTAAAAGATTGTTGAGGAGTTGAATGGACAATTTCACGACAACAGTGCAAGAGTACGTGTTCGGTTTCGATGTGATTGGACATGTTGTGTTTTGTGAATGATTTTGTCATGATTTTTTAAGTGTGTACACATTTACTGAAAATGAAATTCCGGAAAATTTTTTGGTAGAATATGATCTCGCCCAAAATTTGTAGTATATTTTGGTTAGAGCCAAACAAATTTTTGTCAGCCTAGTGCACTCGGAGCCACTATATCTGTAGCCTTGCCAGAGCGGCCGGCTTTCTGGGTTATGGTTTCACTTGTCAGGAAACGGCGGGGAAACTCAGCAGAAATACATCTGTGTTCACAGGCTTCAATAAAGATGACAGATAAATACGTGGAGCTTACAATCAAGCAAGTATGGAGGGTTTTGTGCGGGAATTAAGTCACAGTACAACCCACCACTGTCACAGATTTTCACTTTTCAGATTTAATCCAAGAAGGCTAGCTAGAATTTAGTAAAGCCTTCACACCTCTCAACAGAACAATTTCTACTAATATTCAAAAGCTCTAATTGTACAAACTTCATCTAATCGACACCCTTAGAACAAACAAAAGCTGATTGGCTCAAAAAATGAGATAGTCAGACAGAACTAATAACAAAGTACAATCTTTCGCAAACCACGATCTCTTTTCACCGAACAATAACCACTTTGAGTTTTGACAGAGTTCTGACAAAATCATAATACTAAAAATACTATTACACAGTTTCCTTTTAATGGCGTCATATCCAATATCAGGTGCTTGTGTTTCCTCTATATAAAGAGGTTATTCAGCGAGAAAGTTTCTGTATAATGCTTAATACTAAACACTTCCTTTAAAAATTTGGCTTTGAGATCTTGACCCCCTAGGTGGGTATGGGATAATTTTCTGGAACTGCACTATATTATTTTGTCATGGATCACACCCCCCCCCCACTCACAGTGATTGTTAATGGACTCTCTCTATTTCATCATCAGGAATAATGCAGTCCGACAGTACCAGCAACATGGATTGAGGTTACTGGGGGCCAGTTTGATGACTGTCTGGACGAGGGAGAAGTAAGACAATTTCTTTGTCAAACCAACAATAATTTTGTTTGTGATCACATTCATTCATCTCACCAGGGTTTTTCTAAGATCTTGTTAATAGTCAGTTTATGTATACACAGACTGTATTTCCGTTAGTCAGTAAAAGCTCATATAAAGATATACAAAAAGTTTGTTTGTGTTCAAGTGTTAATTTACACATCTATAGTCAGTTGACGGCATATTTGAATCTTTTGCATGCAGAATGAAAAACTATTGAGTATTGGAGAAGCTGGTAAAGCTCTGATGAGTGCGTGACAACGGAGAGTTAATCAGCCCAGTTAGTCACAAGTTGTACTCATATGGAAGCACACCACTACATCCACTGCGACAATCTCTGGAATGGACGAGTACGCTGTCCGTGGCATGGAGCTTTGCTTCAATATCAAGGGACCGGTGATATTGAGCGGACCTTTCCTAGGGATAAGACAGTTTGCACCAAAAATTTGAGGTTTGTATAGATTTATTAAAAGCTTCCATGCATTAAAATATGCTGTTGCAATGATGTTCTGACAAAATTTATTCTCACAACAGGATTAAAATGGTGTTACACGAAAATTATCCTTGCTTCCTGTCTCTCTGACTCACAGTCACGCTCTTCTCTTCACAGTTCACTTTTTTTTACTTTGTTGAAACCGGTTTGGCTGGACTTCACACTCTTGCATCACACCACTTTGCAGTCTTGCGTCATGCATGCTTAACAGTAATGCCATTTCCGATCCGACGATGTTGCTTAGAAACTGAACTGTTTAATATAGACAAGCTGTGCTGCTGAGTTCTTGTGTGTGGCTTTTTAATGGCAGCCATCATAGATAGCAGTTTATATAAATACTCCATTTGATGTGTAGCTGATCAAGTTAATTTATTATAAATTCATTTCAGGTGGTCATTAAGAATGATAATGTGATTGTGAGAGCAACATCCAGAGGTAAAACAAAAATTTGTCAATAAATAATTTGTATTAATATTAATATTTAATATTAACTGTTAAATAAATTTAATTTTTATCAATCAATTAATTATTAATATATAATTAATTATAATATTATAAAAGATTGATTTGTAGTACGTTTTCATTAGTCAAGAGACTGGATGGCTTTTTTATCAAGCTCAAGATGGGTTTACTGGGGTTATAAACTGGTTGGTAATTACTATGAGAAGGCTTGGCATTATATACAGTTATGAAATCACTCCCCTTCGACATGTGGTTTTCAATTCTGTTATTGTGTTCTCCCAACATTCTGTAATGGCTTATAGTATTTGTAGATCTATCTACAGTCGGGGGAAGAAGTGCCGGTTTTGGCAAATCTTCGTAGACAGCACTTGAAGAGTTTCTGAATCTTTTTATCCAATCAGAAACTAGCGCGAACATTCACAAGTACTCCGAAAGCAATTATGCCAGCAAATACGTCATGTTGCTTAGCAACTTCGGGACGAACAACGGGCTCAGTCTCGGAGGCGGGATTTCAACATCAGCTGGTACTTGACGTTGTTTCCCCGACTGTATAAAGATCTGTTATCTTAGGGTGATCATAAAAAACTCATGATTGTTTTTTTAATTTTTCTTGTTTTCAATTTGTTTAGCAATTAACATCCCATAAAAGAGTCAAGAAGATGGTGAAGGCAGACACAAATTATGACAAGAGAGTCTTTGTGTCATCGGTGGAGGTGAGTGTTTACTAGAGTATGTAATGGACCGTTACAGTGAAGAGCACCCTGAACCGTTGCCACTTGACAAAGTTTTTGATTAATTTTGACAATTTTTTGGCAACTTTTTGACAACTTTCTGATGGCTTCCATTTCAACTGGCCAATCAAAATGCAAGAATTATGAGAGGCGGAGATGTCAAGCTCCACGTTCATGTTCTGACAATAATTGTCAGAACACAAACATCAAACATCTCCGCCTCCTCAGCTCTTGCAATTTGATTTGCTAGTTAAATGGAAGCCATCAGAAAGTTGTCAAAAATTAATCAAAAACTTTGTCAAAATTAATCAAAAACTTTGTCAAAAATTAATCAAAACTTGTCGAGTGGCAACAGTAGGGTGCTTTTCACTGTAATTTTAATATTAAAATAATGATAAGTTTGTAATTTTCACCGTGCAGGAGGGTCAGCCATGAAGGGAGCAGAGACACTGAGAGAGGAGGGATTTAAAGGTAAGAAATAAAAATAATCATTGATACACGTACCACCTGTTGCATGTGTGCCACGCACAAGCTGGGAATCTTCTGGGTATAACAGGTCATTTCCGAGTTGCCTTTTTCCTTTTGTTTTTCTCGTTTCTAAATAATTGATTTTCATGAAAATGAACTTGTGAGTCACTCATTTTCCTGTGAAAGATTATGCACCAGGACTCGTTTTGAAACAGAGGTGAAAGGTAACTTGAAAATGACCTGGCTATTAGATCAAGGAGAAAAACTGAGACAGCCTCAAGACCAGGAGAAGGTTGTTAGAGGAAGAGCTGACAGGTTCATTATCACCTGGAAAATGGCCAAAAAGACAATCACTAATAGAATCCATGAAACTCGCCGGCTCGCACAGGATTCTCAAGGCTTTCACCGCTCACGCATGGACCCCAACTCCAAACGTGACCCAGCTAGCAGGCTTTAAAGGAATATTACTAATAGGAATTCTTGCTTTTTGTAGGTCGTGTTGTCATGGTTACAAAAGAAGCTCACCTGCCCTATGATCGACCATTGCTAAGCAAGGTTAAAATAATAAATTATGGAACTGTTATGTATTAACGATGTGGAATTTGTAACTAAAGCCAATTTTTTAGATAGCTCTCACTTTAAATCCTTTTATCATGAGGTGGTTAATCAGTCACATTTCATTTTACAAAGAATTCTTTCTGTTCTACATAGTTTTCCATCTACATGTATTTTCAACTTCTCAAACATGATTTTCCTTTACTGTAGAAACTGAATGCCAATGCTGATTCAATAAAGCTGCGTTCACTGGAATATCTCAAGGATCATGACATTGAATTCATCAGCGGAGCTGAGGTGAGGTATTAGTAAGTTGGTTGGTTTTATGACTATATACTATACTCTTAGATGTCTGTATTTCCTCCATTTAACACCCTCCTTCTATTAAGCCCCACTTATAATAAGCCACCCCCTTTTTTCAGGGATAAGTTATTTTTAATGAACCCCGCCCTCTATAAAGCCCCCACCTGGTTTCAGTATGAATTGCATTGTGTGTTCGGTGTCAACAATATGGTGGTCACAATCATTATCTCTCACAACGCCGAATGACTGGTGATTAATAATAGGCGAGAACAAGATAATATCGGTTCACAGTTGTTTAAATCTGTCATATCTCATGTTTTTTTCTTTGTAGGCTACAACATTGGACAGCAGCAAGAAGACTGTCACTTTGAGTAATGGCACAGTGTTAAACTACGATAATGTGTTGATAGCCACTGGAGGGAAGTGAGTTGATTTATATGTTTGCAATAGCTGTTATTACAGTTGAGCCCGTAGTAAAAAAGTATGCAAACGAGTTAGGCTCGATTTCCGCCACTCTCTCGAGTCCGGTCTTCGTTCTGGCTCATTTTCCCGAACAGCGGCTGGTAATCGAACCTACAAATGAGGCTAATGGGCCAATACATGTCAAACCGCTGACCATCTGTAATAACTGCTAGAGCGATTTTCAAGTGAGTAATCGAAAGTAATTCGAAATTGGTTTTACTTTACTACGTTCTGTGATTGGTTTAAAAAACTCGCGCCACCTACTCAACCAATCAGATGCTAAACCAAAACCAATCGTGGTTTTGGTTTTGGTTTTACAACACTCAAATGAAAACTGCATGCTCTATTACAATGCTGGTACAAATTCATCCTTCATTTCTTTGTCTGCCTGTCTGTTCATCCATCCATCTGCCTGCATCCCTCCATCCATCTGTCCGTTCATTCTAGTGGTTCATTCACATTGTATTGTAATACTGTGTAAATGTGATGTTCAATCTTCTTTTACTTACTTTTAGACCAAGAACGTTAAATGTTCCTGGAAGTGATCTAGAGAACATTTTCCTATTGAGAAGCCCTGATGATGCCACAAAAAATTGGTTTGTGTATTTTTCGTACATTTGGAGATTAAAAATATTTTAAGATGTTTTACACCGGTGTCCCTATCACAGGAAATCTTTTTCTTCATATTTTAATTAAAATCTCAGTGAACATTTATTTTTGTTTCCTCTGTAGCTTCTTCTAGTCCCCTGAGAAGAAGGTGGTGACCGAAAGGAACTTCATTTATTGGTAAGAATTTCCGGCTTTCGGGTGGGGTGGGGGGGGGGGGGGGGGGGGGGGAAACTCCCAATATTAAAGTGACGAGGGGTGATCGCCCAGGAAAGTTTTTGGAAAAGAACCCCTAAAAGGTACCTGAAAATCTTTGTTTTGGTTGGTGTGGCTCGAATTTATTTTCACACCCTAAAGATGGCCGGAATAACTCTCACCGGCTGTCCATTTAGTAGATTTTAACACCCTAAGTCGTTCCAAAACCACGAATTTTTAAACACCGTAGAAAGGTGAATCAAAGAAGCGATCACTCCCCGTCACTTTTATATGGGAGACCTCCCCCGGGATAGGAATGTAGTGTTATTTTCTCTGCTACATAGAAGGGAATGGAATTACAGTGTAGGGTGAAAATTAACTAGTTGAGGTCCAACCTTTTCCTTTCATTTGTAAACACATTTATGGAGCATTTAAATTCAGATTTGTTTGTTGTTGTTGTATGTTGTTATTGAAGATATTCCTTCCTTCGCCACTCTGGTTAGGTTATGGGGCTTTGCATGCAAACTTTTGCTGGCTTTAAAGGAGCTTCTTTCTGGTTTGGGGGGGGGGGCACACAGTTTGGAACGTGAGTGGGTAAGAGGGGCTAGAACCGGGACTCCATTTGCAAATTAGGTGGCGTGCTGGGGGGGGGTAGAGAAGATCGTTTCAAATGCTGAAAAAGGTAATTTATGTGAGCTAGTATCAGAGACAGAGAAGTACTTCCAAACAAATAATTCTGATTCCAACTTTAATGATTCAGAGAACCGGCGTGTTAGTTTTGAGGGATTCAAAGATGTAGGGCTGTTTTGATGGGACTGTTAAAACTTAAAATGAAAAAAATGTTTTTTAGTTTAACAGCTCACCGTGTCCGATGTAGTCTTGAAAACGTCTGGTTATACACTTTTTAAGTTTTTGTTTATCGAAAAATTATTTATTTAATTATTTGTAACTTTTTCTTGTAACTTGGTGAACTGACGTCCCTCTCTGCACAACAATCCCACCCCCCTCTCCCCCCCCCCCGCAAGAGAGAGATGTAACGTCAACCTAATTTTTTTTTCATTTTTTCACGTTCCAGAAAGTAAAGGAGTCAAATTCATAACTGACGCTGGTGTGAATGCGTTTTTCAAAGGAGAAAATGGAAAAGTAGGATTTTTTTCTATTTTGTAACATTTTGTAGCTTGAATTTCATCCTCCTACTGAAGCATAGCCTGTCGCGTAGCATTCGTTTCCTTTCCGAGATAGGCTACTTGAAATTCTTGGAGCGCGAGACTGAGCCTCCCCTACTTGACGTTTTTGATATTATTATTTTTGCTCCTTTTGCGCCCCAGCTTTCAACGCGTCTCTCACGCCTCTCGGAAAGGAAACCAGCTGCTACGCTGTTCTACCTGAAATCCGGGACCTGACTCCACCTCCCCGAGAGAGTACAAGCATGAAAATGACTATAAGGAAGTTGCTACAAACTAAAATGACTGAGCGGTCATTCCTCCAAAATGCCGCCGCATTTCATATTAAGCTGAGCGGAAAATCAATTACCAGCCCACCTGAAAGACCACCTCTTGTTTGGTAATACTCTTCCAAAAAACTGGATTTTAGCTAATAACCCCCAGTCATACAAACGTCTACTAAATTCTCCAGTTTTCAACTTCCCGTTTTCTCGACTCATGTAGAAAATCTAAACCTAACAAAACTTCGTACGATTACCAAACAAGAGAGTGTGGTCTTTCAGCGTGCTGGTATTGATTTCCCGCTCAGTATTAATTGTATCATTTTGAATTCGCGGCGGTCATTTGGTACGAAAGAGAAGAAAGGTCCTATTAAGGTTCCATCTCATGAGTGTCCATTCAAAAAACTAATATGTATAATGTTTTGTCTTTTAGTTAACAGCAGTGTGTTTTGTGACAATCGGAACAGAAATTCCTGCGAAGATTTGTATCCAGGAGGTAGGTGAGGATTTGTTTTTATGTAGACGTCTGCCTAGTCATTAGAGTAAAAGTGGACAGTAGTCTGATTAGGTGATAATTTCTATCCTTGTGATTTTCAGTTAATTTACCTTGGGTTCAAACTTTGATTGTGTTTCCACTTTTGATTCAACTTTGACAGCGGCGCTTGTTTTTTTCTGCGACAAAACCGCGCTGCTATTGCGTAGGCTATATAGTTCCTTGGTAAAGAAAGGTCATAGTTGGCAATTCAACGTTTCACACTGCAGTCACTGCAGGTTCGAGTAAACTCCGCCAACAGAGCTGCCGTAACAGGCCGTTTGCCGCGTTAGTGTGGTTGTCGCGTACATCTTTTTGCAATGTGTTTATGTTTTATGTCGTGTTTGAATCCTCCAAACCGTGTCCGAATGCATTGTGAAAACTGGTGACGATAGACGTTCGGAACTCTTCGGATGTCTTCGGCAACGTTCGAAAATCGTCGTTTAATCTTCGGGAATCCAGGTACTCTGATAGACCAAAATCTCACGCATTTGACCTCAGGAAAAGTTGGCAGGTATAGATCTTTAGTTGATATGGAAACACGTAACGCTTCTTATTCAGTTGTACTAAGTAGTCTGCTACTAATGCAGAGTTTAACCTGCTATATGCTGCATCTTTCCTAGGTGTTATACCATCCACTGATTTCTTAAAAACTAGTGGTGTACCCGCTATCCGCCCGTGGTGATGTGGTAGTCCCCCCCCCCCCCCCCCCCGATTTAAGGTGAGAGTATAATCATTTTGCTATATAGCCTTGACGTAATGTATCAAACCCGAGAGACAGTGTTTCATCACATTTCCAACTCCGAGAACAGAGGTTGAAAATACGACGCGTAGCGGAATATTTATTTAAGCGAAATTTCAAGGTGTTTGGAAATGTGATCAAACCCTGTCTAAAGTGTTTGAGTATATCTTCTCAAATCGAAAAACTAAAACTAAGGAGTAAAAGGAGAAATAAAATCGCAAAAAATTTTACGGAGGTTGTGATCAGATATCAAACCCCGTCAGGGTCATGATTGTTTTTAAGTTGATGAATTGTTAATGAGTTTGAGAATAGTTGAGCTGAACATTTTTGTTTGTTCCATCCTGTAGTACATGAAGGCGTGCGATGGAGTGTTTGCTGCTGGTGATATCGCTCACTTCCTCTCAAGATGGTGAATTGGGACAAGGTTTCTATTGGTCACTGGCAGATCTCACACAAGCATGGTACGTTTCAGTAAATTAGTATGCTGCCTATCACTCGTTTCCAGTACCCCGCAACATGCGTAAAGTTCTAGAAAGAGAATAAATTCAACTACAGAAATTCGTTTGGATTCAAGGCCATGAAACAACCTCGTTTCCAGGGTCTCTCTTCTTCCCGCCCCAAGGGGTGGGGAGATGAGAGACCCTGGGGACGAGGTTTGGCCATGAAAGTGACGGCGGTGTGAAAAGAACTTCTAATAAAAGGTGTTTTGTGGGTGTGGCTTTTCACCCCTAAGAGGTACTACTTTCATGTACGATCATGACCTTTAAAGTGCATAACCACTATAATCATACATTTTTTCATTTCAACTGATTTGTAGGGTTGACTGCCTGCGCGTAACATGCCTTGGAAGAAACGAAGAGATCAACACAATAACCGTTCTTTTGGACTTCACAGTATGGAAAGAGTATCAGATATTGTGGTAAGCTTCATCTCTTTATCCTTGGTCTGTTCTGTTTTTATCCGACCTCTCCCTTTTATACACAAGTGGAACTGCTCTGACTTAATTCCTTATTTCTTCTGTCTTGAATTTAATGATGATTTCAAGCTAGGCTAGCATGCCAGTCCCAGCCGGTACTTTAAAACAGTCGTTAGACTCGGCTCATAACTACACTAAACCTGGCATACAGTGAACGGTGTAATTGTAATAGGCGCACTTATTAGAGGCCCTTGTTTTAAATGATGCTTTTATTGGAAAGAGCGCTTCATCGAATCAATACGGTATGTGTATTGCGGTCATTACACACGAGATCTTCTGACAAGTGATAATTTGTTCTCAGGTCACGCCCATGCATTTGATGACGTCATCATTGATGGAGACGTGGATGAACAGAAATTCACCGGCTTACTTCGTCAAGTAAGTCCAACTACTTCTTTTCTCTGTTTTCTCCCGGTTTTATTCTGCAACCTTTTCAATGTCTGTGGTAAACCTATTAAAAACCGAAGTAATCAAAGAGCCAATCACTGTGGCGGCAAATAGCGTAATGAACCAATCACAACTCGAAGAAATAACAGGCGACCCGGCCGTGACTCGCGGAAATGTCGCGTGATTGTTTTTGGTGGTGACCCGTTTGGGCCGAAAAAATCTTTGCGCTGCTGATATAAAAAAAAAAACAGCAAATACATATATCAAAGCAACGTGATTGTCAAGAAAACGTAATAAATTTTATTTTCGTTGCGTTTCTTTACATTATTTTTGTAGAGGTGACAAAGTTCTTGCTGTAGGTAGCATGGGGCCTGGGAATGCAGTAGCCTAAAGCAGCTAATGATATGTTTGAAGGAAAGATGCGCTCCGCATCCGAGATAAGGTTAGTTAATATCTTACAAATTACTACAGTCCTGTTTGTACATTATAAAGCGATCAAATGTTGTTTAGGCCCCTTTAGAGATTGAAAAGAGGACATTGGAAAGTGATCAGCCACGTGGAAGGGCTACTTTTGCAAGTTTGAGCTTCCTTCGATAAAAGTGACCGAACTACTAAAGAATAAGAAGAAATAGTTTTGTCTCAGTGGGTTTGAAGTGTAAGCTTAAATATTTATTTCTTTAAGTGCCTTGGGTCATAACAATCAAACCTCTGTTGTTACGGTTACTAGGGAGGGAAATGGTTTATGAAGCCCGCAAAAACTTCAAAGGCATAAACAAAGAGCCAAGATTTATGTTGGAATGGTCCACGACTGTGCACAATCTTTTGTTTTGCGCCCGCACACTATGGTTGAATAATTACTCGGACACAACTCAAAACGAACTGTGTTATGTGCATGGTCAAGGCCAAAAAAGCGAACAAAAACATGGAACAAAGAACTTTGCGGGACTTCATAACTGTTTCGGGCCCCCTCCTCCCCCTTGTGTATGTTGCAGCCAAAATTTATTTTCACTGATTCTTTATTCTTTCTTTGTTATAGGGCCAGTCTTTGAAGAAACAGAGATCATGAAGCCATTAACACAATAGATAGACCTAACAATATAAACATCAATAGAAAAGAACCATTTTATAAACTTTTACTATGTCTCTTTTAAAATTGCTCGATTTTCTTTAGAAAGCATCCACTCCCAAGTGATTAGTTTTAAAATCATACACATCAAGAGAACATGATCTCTTGTGTACATACATAATAACCTTACGTATATATACTATGGACAGATGAAATGTCAATCTGTACACCTTGACTCATATTTACCACACTGCTGTATACTTTATTTTGTTTGAAATCATACGATGTATAAAACTTCAATTATATCAATTCACTGAATAGAAATGGATAGGGTTGGAATATTAAATATTCGGCACACTTTTTATTACAATGGCTGACTTTTTTTTAACAGAAACCACTCTTATCCCTTCGAGTTTCCACCACGTGCCAGGCGTTTGCAGTCTAGCCTGCGAACGCAGACGAATTTTCGCCTTTTGTTCCACACCGCTATTTGCAGTTGGAAGCCAGAGAGAGCAAGAGTAAGGCCGAGCCGAGCCGAGCCGAGCCGAGCCGAGCCGAGCCGAGCCGAGCCGAGCCGAGCCGAGCCGAGCCGCGCCGCGCCCGGCGTTTGTTTTTGTCGATCACCCACCCGTGTCGGCTATCGGCCTCACCAAGCTTATCTTAAGGTAATGAAGTGGTCCAACAGGGCTTAGCTCGTCAAGCTTATACTCCATTACTTCCGTGGTTCTTCAACGTAGACTTTCTTGGAATGTTTTTCTCATTTTCTTTTCCTCGTCACCGACAGGCACTGCACCGTGCAATGCTTACGAGTCCTCGGCATGTGTCGAATTTGCCGATTGTCTATTTTATGAATTTATGTTATGTCCTTTTCCATCGCCAAAGCGCGCCATACTTTATAGTTTCCATATTTTTGTTCTTTTATACTATGATCTTCCGTTCTTTGCGATAATGTTGGTCTCTTGCCCCGCTTACAGACCACCATATTGTCGGACCGTGTGGTCAATCTTGTTTATCTTTGTCTTCGTCCTTTTCATCTGTGTTGTCTTTTCCTCTGTACCAGTTTATTGCCTGCTCAGAGACAAGAGAACTGGCAAGCTGATGGGTAGAAACAGTGGAATGTATATCGCGTACCTGGAAATAAAGACAACCAAATGATTAACCCTTTCACTCCCAAGAGTGTCAAAGCTCAAAATTGAAAAAAAACAAACAGTACCACATGAAAGTACTGCTCAATAGCTTTCATTTGAATGGTCACACACTAGGGTTTTATCCGCATACGTAAATGTTAGAACCAACAATTGACTTGATGCTTGCTTCTGGGAGTGAAAGGGTTTAACAATCCTTCCCCTGCAGGTTGGGTGTGGCCGTTAAGTAAATTAACACTGCTTTCTTCCAAGAACCATCTCAGTTTCTCAGTAAATATTTCCCTTGGTCGCTACTACTAATCTCGGAATTCTTCATAATTCTATTAAATTCCCAACTGACAGTGGTCTTCTTCGCAGCCGTTACTCCAATTAACGGCTGCGAAGAAGCCTAACCTTGACGGTCCAATCATGATAAAGTGCCTGTGACGTGTTACCAAAGGTTCAAGATTAGACAAGGCATGTTTAGAGAAAACGGTTAACATGCTTACTTTTGATCATCTGGAAAGTACAACAGCTCCAGTATTGATGGATCAAAAAACGCCTCCTCTGAAAGAATAAGAAAAAACATGATTGAATATCAGAATGGAAGTCGGAGGAACAAGTGCCATTTTTGGCAAATCTTCGTTGAAGCACTGGAGAGTTTCCGATTCTTATTATCCAATCAAGAAACAGCGCGAGCACTCACGAGTACTCCGAAAATTGTCACGCCAGCATAGAACGATGATACCACGTCATGTTGCTTGATAATTTCGGGACGAAAATCTGGTACTTGTTGCCCCGACTGATGGAGTAATGGAACTGTTGAAAGGCGCTGTTTACACGATGCACAAGTAAGGTGTATTCATTCACTTGTGTAGCAGTTGCAATCGTGTAACTCGCGTACGTTTTCACTGGATTTTGGTTTATCGGAAGCAGGGAAACTATTTTACAAACAAATGAAACAAGGTGTCAATAAAGTACGGAGCCAAATTTCCCAACAAGTATAGCATCTTCGAAGAAAACCGCGGGTTTGTTAGTCCTGGACGATGTTATACCAATAGATAAACAATAGCTCGTATCACAGAAGTTAACTAACCCGATGATCTGATAGCTTTCTTGGCTGCGAGAACTGCTGCAGTCAAGTTTCCGTCTTCAAGAGCTGTTGTGGACTAAACAAAATGTTACACAAGTTAGTTACCTATGTTTTTTCATCCAGTTTTTTTATATAATGCTTTTATATCTGGGCATGCCACGGACAAGGTAGCCAATCAGAAGGCTAGAATGCTGTTGCATATTCGGTGGCATCTTACTGGCTCAAGTAAGAGGAGTAAGTAAGAGTAAGTAAGTAGAGCCTTACTGGCTCATTGTTCATGCAACGGTATTTTCCCGCCATAATATGCCGCTCGGGAAAAGGCTGGAATCGGGGAGGGAATGGCAGCGCGTGTTTTGGCGGGAAAACGCTTACGACCACCATCTATGGCGGGAAACTTCCGATAGTCGCAGATGAACGCGGAGAATTGGGACGAGCCAAAAGGGGGAATAGCCCCTCCAACCCTAACTCCAACTCCCCTATTCGATTCGCTACTCGCTCCAATTCTCCCCGTTCCAATTTAATAGTCGCTCTCAGCACAACGTTACCCCCGCACTACACATCTAAGTAAAACAATCGTAACACCTGATGAATTGCTTCAACAGCCTGCTCCACTTGTTGTTGAATATGATCATTGATCACCATATTGCTGATTTTGCCCAGAAGCTGAGCGAGTGACGTCAGTGTGATGGTGGAGGTCGCCAAGTACTCCATTGTTTTTAATCTCATCAGCGACTCTTGTTCCTGCAGTAATATAAACAAAAATAATGAATTAGATTCTAAACAGTTTATTCTTGTTCAACTATTGTTGCTACAGAATCAATTTGTAACTAAAAAACTTGTTTTGTGATCAACCTTCTTGGCATCTCTCAAGTACAAGGCTCATTTCTGCTTGTGTGCATATACGAAACAGGTTTTCTGCTTTTCGTATTTTGCCATCTAGACAATATACAACCTTACTTATCAACATTAGTAGGGAGCAAAAACGGGTATTCCACAGTGCCCACATCGCTGCAACAAAATAACTTTTTGGACTTTTTTCTATACTCCAAATCACTATCTTTATATTCATTTCAGAAAAAAAATAAAAGTTACCCATTTTGTCACTCCAATGTCAGCGAGTCTCATTTCGATACCATTCAAAGGTTTCTAGAAAGAAAAAGAAATATAATAAGTTGAACGTCTCCACACGCTGGGGCAGAATGATAATAATAAATTCATATGGTTCGGCGGTCACAATCGGGACGGCAAATCCTGGCCAGTGGAGGTTCGACTGTAAGCAATAAATTGACATGAAAGAAACCTAACGTTATCATCAGTCACACCACAGTTATACAGTAATCGTATCGCAGTCGTACCGCGGCCATACCACGGTCATTTGGCAGTCGCAACATAGTCACACCGCAGTCATACCGTATACCACAGTCATACCACAGTCGCACCGCAGTCGTAGGTCAGTCATACCACAGTTATTACCAATACCAGTTCTACCACAGTCATACCAATACCAGTCACACTGTAATGTAACATTGCTTAAATTCTTACCACAGGCATCAAGCCCAACAACAGCTTGAGTTGTGAGAGGAATACGCTCATAACAGGCTTCATATCCACAGCTATCTTCTGTGGTTTGGTGTTGTTCTCTGCTACAGTCCTCTGTAGATTGTAAATCATGATTCCACCCCACTGAGGACTCAAGAATGCATTGCTACCACTCAGTTCACCTGCACGAAAACAATAAAATGTCTTAACATTCTTAGTGTTTCCTTATACAGACGAAGCTCCTGTAAGCGGACACCCTCGGGAAGCAGAAAAAGTGTCTGCGACTGGAGCTGGCCGCTTACGCGGGAATGTGTAAAGACAGTTTTGTATGAGCTAGAATTCAAACAGGGTTTTGTCAACTTGAAGGCGTCCATAAGTAAAGAGAGTGTCCGCTCAGAGATGTCGACTGTGCGAGACTATAAAGGCTAATCCTCTCGCAGGTTACTACTAAGCTATTAGTCTTCTAATGAAATGTTCTATCCCAATCTTTGTGAGATGAGACCATCCAAAGAAAACTGAGGCAATTTTGTAGCCAATTTAAAAAGTTCAATTTTAAATTTCTTACCATCTTTAGTTTTCATGTGAAGAGGTGTGTGCTTCTGTGATGGCACATAAACAACAAAGTTCAAACTTGGATACAAGGAAATATGAGAACCTGCAAGAAAAATCATCACGCCAGTCTGAAATTGAACTAAAAAATGTTTCAAACCTTCAGCCATGCACTTAAGACTATGAGCAGTCTATTTGTCTCCCGAAACTGAATAGAGTGAACAAAAAATTAGCCAGTTCGGAACGGCCATAGGCACAAAAAAACTTATAGATCACAGCTTTGCTGCCTGTCACTCACACATTTTGTGTTCAATCCACTCAGTTTTGGGAGAAAAACAGCTAGACTGATTGCAGTCTAGCCTAGCACCAGGACAGCCTTTTTCTAGCATCCAGGAAACTGTCCTAAACTCTAGTTTTCCATAGGAGCATTTTGTCAGGTTGCCCCAACAATAATCAGCTGTAGTCATTGTAGACTTTAATGGATAGAAGGGGGCACATCATAAAGACAATACCCAGGAGCTTGTATCTGTATACATTTAATTCACATACCCAGTTTGGCTTCAATGGGATTAATCATGTGAGGCAAGTCGTCATAAGAAAGATAGAAAGATTCTCCATCCTTCCTGGGTTGATTTTGATGCCACTGTAATGAAGAACCTGTCAATAAATCACAAGCAATGTTAACAATGCTACGACGCATCAAAATTCTCAAGAGAGAAGAGTTTGATACCTGGGAATCAACAGTGATGTCCAAATGAGGAACCTTCTGCAAGAAGGGATCCAAATATTCTGAAAAACAATGGAGAAAATACTGTCTTGAAACTTGAACAAACAAATAAATAAATAAATAAATAAATAAGGGTACATACATGTATGTAAGTTCCTTGAAATGATGTCAAGTGCAGTCGTTTCCTCGATTAGTGTTGTGAAAAACGTAGTTGAGTGATAAGTTCTTTGTTTTCTCGACTCAAAACTCAAAGCACTTGACTTGAAACTCAAAGCACTCGACTAGAAACCTGAGACACTCGACTCGAGACTCAATGGCGATACTCTAAGTTTTCGAGTTTCGAGGATCGAGTCGAGTCGTTCGAGTTTTGAGTGACTGTCAACTTTACATTTGACCAGTACTGTAGAAGGATTTCACTCACTTTGTACAGCAGACTCGATATCCCACTCAGCCAGCACAGAGTCTGGATCAGAATTCAGCAGTGTAAATGAAACCTGAAAAACCTTGCAGAAATATTGGAACTTTCAGAAGATATGTCAAGTTTTTTTTTAATCTTGCACATAATAAATACATCTGGGTAAACTGACTGAATGCAACATTGTACTTGTAACATACAAGCAATTTATTAGACTTGCAACTTAGATAATCATAAAGAACAAATTTTCATTACACTTTGAAATGATTGTTGCTTAATAATTCAACCTGTTATTGACTTCTGGGCTCTCATACTTTCCACAGTGTCCTAAGAAAGCACAAATTATATTAATTGCTAAGGATCAGACAAGCAAGATGATTGACAGCAGCAAAAAACAACTGTTGATTGAGCATGATTCGCATGCAATTGAAAAGTGCAGTAATAGATTCTATGGCTCAAATTGTAACACAAGTCTTGACATAGTTAAATCTAAAATAGCTACTGCACACCTTTGTAAATTGCCTGTTTGAAGCCAAGCTAACTGCCTTGTTTACTTCTTCTTCATTGACAAAAAATGCTCCTAACAACCTCTGTGATCGCTGATGCAAGTTTTGTTGGATCTGGAGAAACACAAACTATAATCAAATTTTCAGAACGGAAAGAGTTTGTTACTTTGGGGTTGTAGCCTATGTGTAGCTGTGGATATGGCTACACAATTTTAATATTATTATAGGCTATTGGAGGGGGACATTGGGGGTCCTCCAAAACCATAAAAGACTTCAGCTCAAATACCGAAAACTGCACTGAAACTCGAGAAAAATTCCCTCTCTTACTAACGTTGTAAGGAAACTTCCCTCACCAAAATACCGTACAAAATTAGATTTTTTTACCGAACACCGCTGCTCAAAATGCTAGAAAACCGCGTACCGTCTGGATGAAACTGCAAACTGCAGTCGCAGTTTTGGATCGAAAATACCCTTATAAAATTGGCTCAGAACTGCAATACCATAAACGCCAATGTTCCCAGCCTCAGTCCTATTATTTGGGGTTGCACAGTAATAAATAAATTTATTGGTTTGTTTTTAAATTACTGTCTATGGTCCTCGCCTATTTGTGATTGGCCCTGTGAAAATTAAATTAATTAATAATGGTTTTACCCTTTATGACAGAAAACTGGTGTGGTTATGATAATCACATGTCAAATTCTTCCTACCTTTGTTGTTGTACAAGATACAATGAAATATTTGCCAACATAAGCATCAACGGTATTTGACTCCGGTGTTCGTGGGAAGAACAAAAAAGGAGTAATGCTGACTTTCTTTATTTGCCAAGCTGTCTTGCAGTTGAAAATAATCATCTAAGTCTGTTGATGAGAAATATTGCCTCATATAAGACACTGTGTATGTTGTAAAAATTTAGCAGATAAACCTCTGGCTCCATTGCAAAGAAATTTTATTTTTTTAGAAGAGAAATTCTTTCAGATAAACATAGGCATGTAAGGCGTGCTAGAGTTATTTTTTATTATTATTTTTATGGTCCTCTCAAAAATTGATATCTACTTGGATAATTACTCAGATATTTACAATCAGCTATTTCATTGGTTGTTCATAGTAGCCCCAATCCGATTGGTGTGACATGCAAGGGTATATGAAACATTGCCCATCACACCGACTAAGATATTTTTTTTTTTAGAAAAAAAACCCCTCAATAAATACAAATTTTCTTTAAACTGCTTTTATAATCATATTATATTTTCTAAATCACCTTCAAAGATTTTTTTTAGTCTTATGTACTCTCATTGACTATAATTGAACTCTCGGCAAATTTAAGATGCTGGGTGAAACTTTATTTGCCTTACCTTGCAAGGATTTGGTTTTAAGTTCCATGAACACAGCAGAATCTGTGATGTCTTTCTTTTCAACTGTCAGCCTATACTCTGCTGATATGACTGAATCGTCTAAAAAATCAACAAGAGTAAACAGTCCATAATATTGACCTGTCATTATATTATTATGGGGCATTTTAATGTATCACAAATCAGGTTATTGAGGAGGGAGCGCAAAGCCATTCTAGCCTGCGTTGCAACCGGTATCCGGTGTCAGGCAAGACCATGTTTTCGGTCCTCCAAATGGATCTCATCAGTTGCCGGTACTTTAAGTCGCTAATGCAACTCGTACATGTGAGAGAATGTTAGACAATTTCTGCGGCTCGAATTTGTGTTTCGCAACACAGTTTCTGCAGATGTACTTGTTGTTTTCGATCACTCGCAAAGATATCTTCAGACTCTCGATTTCGGCAATTACCTCGAATTGTTTCCATCCCTTTGCGAGCAATACTCTTTCGTTTTACAATAAACGGACGAATCAGACATAGCCTTCTCTATCTTTTGAAATGCAAAGTACAAAAGTAATTTATTTTTAGCAGTGCGTGATCTGTTACGCAAGATTTTGTCCAATCACAAAGCGCGTAAGAATCTAGCCAATCAAAAATGGATACACATATCCTTGCAAACCTGCGGGATATCAGAACAAGCTTTTGGGAGCCGTTGCGCAGACGGTATATATACGAGGATTTTGACACCGGATACCGGCTGCGACGCAGGCTAAGCCATTCATAACATAGCAAATATTGAATAACTTTAATAATAGAGGTTAACTGGTACATACAACATATTTTGTAAGCCTTAGATTGTAACCGCTGTAATATCAATCATCAAGTTTTGTTCTGTGATCTCTGAAATGTCATTTGGTTAATGTTTTGTTATAAAGAACTAAAGTAACAATATATGATCAAATCAGTAATGCCCGTGAAGAAGAAAGATATCAAAATTAAAGACAAATAAGAACCTGCAACTTACCTCTTTCTTTACTAAGCTTTTTATCAATCTCTTCTTTCAAAGCAACAGGATCTTGAAGCCCAAGAAGTATCACTTTAATGTTTGTTACATACTTCACCTATAACAAATAAATCAAGGACATCTGCATTAGAGGCTTTATTTTTATTAGACAAGTATTTTCTTGAACCTGCGTTTTTTGTTACTCGTACAATCTATGCTATACAACAAATTACATAATAGTGCACCATAATCCATAAAAAAGTATTTCTAATAATTATCATTTACAATTTCATAATTTTTCAGGAGAGCATGCCCCCAGGGGATGTCCCAAAAGGTTAACAACCTATCATACCCCACCACATCCCCACCCCCACCCTGCCCCGCTCTCTCCATGCATCTACATGTATTTATGTTGTGAACAATCAAAACATCATTCCACTGTTGTACACTACAGTTCAAATGAGCTGTCAAAGTTACCTTGAGTTGGTTGAGCTGCTCTATCTCAGTATAAGGAAGTGAAGCTCTGTAAACTTTAGTTGTGTTCCACCAAAGAGGAAGACCAATACAGATAAAAATAACTCCTACGCTTATTGAAACCAATGCCTGCATCCTCTTCTCTGAGAGAGCTGCAATTAATAAATATTATTATTATCGATGATCCAAATGTAAAACCACACTCCGGCCAACAGTTGGTCCACACTGCTGGAGCTTATCCCGGCTTATCCCGGTTTTCATAGCATGAAGCCAACTAGGAGTATTGCTACTCCCCCTGGATGGGATGCTAGTCCATCACAGTTTACCCTGCAGCATTTTGTCACCAGTACCCATTTGGTCGGGATAGCAGTAATTAAACAAGTCGTAAAATGTTTAATAATTTACCCATTTATACTCCAGGGTGGAGAGAGACATTGTGAGAGGTGCCTTGCCAAAGAACACAACACAATGACCCAGGCCAGCACTCGAACACAGACCACTCGATCCGGAGTCCATTGTGCTATTCATTAGGCCACAGTGTCTTCCTAACTGTTGATTTGTATGTAACATATATTTCACTCAGAAATTTGCATAATGAACATAATTTAGGTTGACGCTTTGGTGAACCTTCCAAAATTTGAATTAGAGATTTGACACCATCAGGAATTTTGGATGGGATGGGCCACTACACTGCTAACTGCACTGTCCACTTCTAATCTGCAATACAATTCTAATATTGCTACCCCATTGCAGACCTAAATACAGGTATGCTACATGATCATGGTTATCTAAGGTTTAATGTCCTTCTGTTCATTAAAGTTTTTCATAGTTTATAAGCTTCCTTATGCATGTGTCAGGAAATCTGACAGTGTAACAAAATAGTCACTGAATAGTGTGGACTGAGCCAAAATAAACATCCAAATTTTCCCTGATGTAACGTCTCATATGTTAATGAATTAAATAAATACCTCTCAAGTTATCTGACATAAATATATTGCGAGCAATAAATCTTTTTCTACTCACACTCACCTTTTCCCTCATTCCCCGCCATCTTGATTCTCGGTCAGAAAACTGGCACTAGTTTGCTATCCGCTGACAAAAAGCTCCACAAAAACAAAATGGCGGACGACAATGCAACACGTTGGCTTGTTATAAACGCTGATGATTTTGGATATTGTGATCAAAGAAACCGTGGTATAGTGGAATCGTTTCAAGCTGGAGTAGTTTCGAGTGCTAGTCTCCTTGTAAACGCTGATAAAGCATCAGAAGCAGTACAGTTATCAAGGGAATATGGAATACCCCTGGGACTTCATCTCAACCTGACCGAGGGTCGACCAATAAAAACACGTAACAACTCTCTTACGTCAGAGAATGGTTTAATGAGGGGAAAGTTTGGATTTAGAGAAGCTCTGAAAAGTGGAGAAATAGATTTGGATGAGGTGAATTTAAATAATAAATATTTAATATGTTCTAATAATTATTGTTATTTATTTATTTATTTTTATCAACCTCGTTCCCAGGGTCTCTCTTCTTCCCGCCAATCGCGTTTGGCGGGAAGAAGAGAGACCCTGGGAACGAGGTTGATTTTTTATTTATTTATTTATTTATTTATTTATTTTTTTTTTTGGGGGGGGGGGGGCAGTGTCAGCCTTCAGTAGAACTTTATTCTTTAGTTTTATGTTAGTGAGTCCAAACTTCCCAGGGGGCCGGGTGAAAGAAAGGAGAGGGGAAGGGAGACAACTTTTTAAGGGAGGAAGGGGGGAATGTGATTATTTCAAATATTTTAACCAAAGGGGGCGATTAATCGGCGGTTATTATTTGAGGGAATACGGTATTTTTCATATTGTATCTTGTTCTTGATAAGGTAGGTCAAAGAAGAAGTACAAGCTCAGCTTCAGTGGTTTATTGACAGTGTAGGATCATTACCCACGCATATTGATGGTCATCAACATGTTCATGTAATACCTCAAGTGTGTGAAATTCTTGGCGCAGTCATGAAGAAGCTTGGAGTTCATTGGACAAGAATACCGGTGGAAGAAAACCTAGATGAATGTGCATGGATTGAAGAAACAAGAAAACGTTTCTACAAATCTGTCATAACAGAGGCAGGAAAAGCCAAAGTTGTGTTCTCTGGTCATGGAATAAGGTAAAATTTTATGAACTATATTATAAAGTTTACAATACTGATCCAGAAAATATCCATACCCTCCCCCCCCTCTCTCTCCCCCCTCCCCTCCCACGGAAGTGTTTTGTTTTAAACCCACATCCCCCTGGAAATTCCAGTTTAGCTTCACACTTTCCTTTAAAATTTTGGCTTTTGAGACCCCCTCCCCAAGTGGAATTTCTAACGACCTTCCTTGGGGTGGGTATGGATATTTTTTTCTTGAACTGCACAAGAATCAGATGTATAATCATGATGAAATGCAATGTTTTAATTTGTTTTTATTTCCTTAACTTTGCAGGTTTCCAAATCATTTTATTGGACTCGGCACCATAGGAAAAGACATGACACTCACAAGACTCAAACAAGCCATAGAAAATGCATTCAAAGAACAACAGCACGAAATCACAGGAAAAACTGTTTGTGAGCTCATGGTGCATCCTGGGTATAAGAGTATTATGGGATGTGGAGGGTGTGGCGAGGGACCTGATTTATTTGCCTGCTCTGATGATAGGGAACATGAATTAACAACACTGAAGAGCTCCGACCTCAAAGAATACCTGAGATCTAACAACATAAGAGTGTGTTCTTTCAAGGAACTGTCATAAGAATCAATAGTTTTCCCTGATATTGAATATATATTTACTATCATCTGGGTTCATTCTTATGTTAAATTTGAGAGTGAATTGAAGGGACAGGATTTATTAATCAAATAATTTTTAACATAAATCGTCAATGAACTTAGTTACCTGTATAGACAAATAATATAATATTCATGGATTTACTGCAAATACTATAAAGTATTTACTGTAAATGTCATTCTAAGTAAAGAAAGACAATAATACATTTTATCCTTGAAGCATCTTTATTTAAGTTTGTGGCTCATAAAATTAATCTACAAAAATCCCAAGACGAGCTAAAATCATATGGATTCGATTTTACAAGTACATATGCTGTAAATATTTATGTGTTTTATTTATTACAGTTGAAGCCCCCATAAGCAGACACCCTCAGGAAGCGGAAAAAGTGTCCGCAACGGGAGATAGCCACTCATGAGAATTTTTAAATACAGAGTTTGTATGAGCTAGAGTTCAAACAGGGTTTTGTCAAGGCGGCATTAAGTGGAGCTGTCTGCTTCCGAGAGTGTCCGCTCAGAGAGCTTCAACTGTATTTTCCAACCCCTCCCATGATATATTCCCATGCTCATAAGGAGACCACTGAGATGAGCAACATCAGGATTTATTCCAATCTCGTACCCAGAGTCAACGGTCTCCTCGGTCAGCGGATCGTCGCCAGGTTAGACTCTGGGGGAATGGAATTTTGAATACCAGAAATCTGGTGTAACGGCCATTGTTTGTTACACGAGACAGCCAATCAAAAAATTCGAGATTTATTCCATTCCCCCAGAGTCTAACCTGGCGACGACCCGCTGACCGAGGACCGTTGACTCTGGGTACGAGATTGGATTTATTCTAAAATAATGCCGCCTAAAATTTCAGCATTGTGGTTTTAACACTTAAAGCCTCTTATTACAATAATCGAAAGTTTAATCAATGCTTAGAAGTGAAATTTGAACCTCCGACTTCCAACCTCAACTGTACAAAATAATAATATTTATTATTTGCAAGTCCTTAAAATAAGCAACAATAGAAACGGATAAAAACATTTACAGCCCTGAAATGAACTGCAGTTGCTTTTTGTCTAAGTAAGATACAATAATATTCTTCATAAAAGGTCAAACAATAAATAACAAGTTAAGCCATAGTTCTCATTGAGAAAATAATGAAATAATATCATTTTAAGAATTAACTTACTTTGGCATACAATTCTTCTTTCTAATGAAGGAAACTATTCATTTATGTTTCTAATCATGAAATAAATGTTATTGATTTGTGTTCAACAGAAAAAGTCTTGTATGAACATGCAGTGAAAATAGTCTGTGATATCCCAATAGCTTATTGACGGTCAAAAAAGTTGGATTACTGGGTAAGAATGCACAACGGTAAATTTTGAGCAAAACTAGAAACCAACTTACTGTGCGAATCAGAAAAGCGTGAACACTGATTTACACGCTTGGATTTTCCTTTGCTTTTTTCCCTGTATTTATTTTATTGCTATTTTCGCAAAGCTTTTCTGCAAAAGCAAAATGTAAATTTGAGTTTCCTGACTATTCTTCTTTAACTTTGACATGATCATACCTTAGTATGATCATGTCAAAGTTAAATCAAAGTGTTCACGCTTTTTTGGTTCACACAGCAAACGTCCCTTTGGATGTTCTTAACCCACTTGATTCAATAATACATGTACATTGTATTATTGATGCCTGAAGAGATGAAAGTTTGTAAAAGGAAAGATTTCATTTGAACGTCCCTCAGTGCAAGCTTATAGTTTGGCCATAGCATAAGCTGATTTGTGTGTGAATTGTTCCTCCTCGGTAGATCCCTTCAGTGCTGTTGTCGAGCTTGTACCTCCGCTGATTGCCATGGAAACCTGATCAAAATACCCAGTACCCACCTCTCTCTGGTGTTTGTGAGCAGTGAAACCATTTTTAGCCTGTGCAAACTCATCTTCTTGTATCTTTGTGTAGGCAGACATGCCATTGTCTCTGTAATCACGTGCAAGCTTAAACATGGCATGATTAATTGAATGAAATCCTGCTAAGGTAACAAACTGAAAACGATAACCCATTTTGCCCAGTTCTCTCTGAAACACGGCAATCTCTGCATCGCTGAGATTGGCCTTCCAGTTGAATGATGGAGAACAGTTGTATGCCAGAGGTTTTCCTGGGTAGCGCGAGTGGATGGCGTCAGCAAATCTCCTTGCTTCTTGCAGGTTTGGCTTGCCAGTTTCACACCACAGAACATCGCAGTAGGGTGCATAGGCTAGTCCTCGAGCAATGGCTTGATCTAAACCTGTTTTTGCGCGGAAGAACCCCTCTGGTGTTCTCTCTCCTGTCAGGAAAGGCCTGTCGTAAGGGTCGATATCTGATGTGACCAAGGCAGCAGAGTTGGCATCAGTGCGGCCAACAATGACAATAGGGACGTCCAAAACATCGCCAGCCAAACGGGCAGCATTCAAGACCTTGATGAATTGTTGGGTCGGCACAAGCACTTTTCCTCCCATGTGACCACATTTCTTTTCTGAAGCCAGTTGGTCTTCAAAATGGACTGCGGAAGCACCTGAGGCAATCTGGTGACATAAGAAGCTGTTAGTTTTTACACATCAATATCCACACATTTTCACTTTTAAGTGTAACTGGAGTTCTGCTGATCGAATAGTCTGGGTGTCAGAAGTATTCTGTTTTGGGGCTGATAGTGCCAAAGTCGTGAAAGCTACATGTAGCCATATCAATGAAGCCAGAGTGCCATATTGGCTTGCTTTGGCACCTTTGCTGCTCACAATAATTTGTCTTAAAGAAAAATGTCTGGTACCCAGGGCAGTCCTCTTTAAAATGTTTATTAGGGAAAGAAAATTGGAACATCTACAAGGAAAGGTGGTCAGGAAGTAAAATTACCATGGACTTAGTGAGTTCAAAAGCATTCAATGGTCCTCCAAATCCAGCTTCACAATCAGCTACAATGGGTAAAAAGTAGTCAATATGCTTGTCAGTTCCTTCCATGTGTGCAATCTGGTCTGCTCTGGTGAAGGCATTATTGATACGCTCTACCAGTTTAGGTGCAGAGTTGGCGGGATACAAGCTTTGATCAGGATATGTTTGACCAGCTAAATTGTTATCCCCTGCAACTTGCCAGCCACTCAGGTAGATGGCTTTTAAACCTGCTTTGGCCATCTGTACTGCTTGACCACCTGAAATCACAAAATGTTTAATCAGAAAATATTTTTAAAATATTTCTTAACTCAGTAAAATTATTGTTAATTTAGTTATCCTGTTTTTTATTCTTTTTCTTCTCTGCCAGATTTCCAAGGACAGAAATCGTCGTAAGATTTGACATGTCATGTTTTTTTACGGAAAAAACACTCGAGAAGTCACGGGTCCTCACGCGATGCGATCTTGGGGACCAAGTCGAAATTACTGCGTCATTTCCCTCCCGTGACGATGATCCTTGAACGCCATTCTATTCACCTGATCGGAAATGCGTTATGGCGGTTTTGTTTCTACGTTGTCATTTTACGTTGTTGAACGGAAATCGAGTGGAAAGTTGTCGAGTCACATCACATCGATTTTCACGTCTCGGTCCAAAGTTCATTTGCCCGTTACGCTAAATTTCCACGTCATTCGATTTTCTTGGGTTGACGTGGCCGTGAAAAAATCGTATTTGAGAATTTTTTTACTAGCTATTTTGATATATTTCACGTAAAAAGTTGTCCGGGCATTTCAATTTACGATATCGATCATGTCAGAGTTTCGCGGCAAAATCCCAGGCAAATTGCGCGCCAATCGAACATTCGCCATATTAGGGAAGAAACGGCTTATTTGGAAAGCGGAGAATGTCTTTCACGTGGAGCCAAAAAGACAAAAATTCGGATCCGGCGTCAAAATACGCGATCAATGAACTCGCAGATTATAAAATCACAACTAATTGAACTGTAACAACGTATATTTACCTGTGAGGGCTCCCATAGCATTTATGTAAGAATTTCCTCCGCGAGTCAAGTAATTCCAGAGTTTTATCGTGCCTCGCCTCGACAAAGTGTACTCGATCTTCAAAGATCCACGTAGCTTCTCAACAGTTTCTGGGCTGTAGTTCCTTTTGATCCCTTCATATCGCTGATGTTTGGAATACATTGTGAAAAAGATCGTGATACCTTAAATCTTGGCTCTAGCGACTTGAGGATCTTTGCTTCGTGAGACGCTTCTAAGTAAAAATACTAAAGATCGAAAGAACTTCAGATTTTACGAATGTTCTGTAAATTTATGCACATGGACTTTGAACGATCGTGTATGCGACGCTACCATTGGTGAAAATACAATCCATCGTCCTATTGGTTGTATAAAGCGGTAATTTTCTAATTCATTCACATAAATCAAATCACGAACTTTCAGAATATTTCAAAAGTTATTGTATGCCCTTTTTACTTTGTATTCATTTAAGAAAAAAATCATTCATGCAGTTTAAAAGTCAAGATCTGACGTAAGCCGGAATTACGTCTGCTCTCGCGCGCGCACGCTAGATCTGACCGGAAATCGGCAAAGTTCAGCTGAAAATTCTGAAAGATTGTTCACTGATCGACTGTCGTGACTGATGCAATATCTCAACGAGTTGCATGTAATAGTTTGGTTGCTAAGGACCGTAGATGAACTTGGAGTATTGGACGCGTTAAAGAAATTGGAAGCGATAAAGCAAATTCTATTCCTCAGAATAAATGTAAAAATACGTTCTAAACACGCTCACAGATTGAAAGATAACAAACAGAACGTGTCTAAAAAAAATCGTGACTTTCAAGCGCCCTTCCCCTACCCCCTTTGGCCTCTCAAGTACACACCTCTGTCACACCCCCAGTGTCTCCCAAGTGTCCGCCCCCCATTGATAAAACGTGGACCTTGATCTTTGCACAAAAACGAGGCAAATTTTCAAGTCGGGTGATCTTTCCCATCTTTCCGTGATTTCACGCAAATCCACTGTCTGAAAACGGGGTTAAACGGCAGTTTTCTCCTTCAAAGAGCTCAGCATTCATCTGTAAGTATCACAGAGAAGTTGCTATTTTTCTCATGTGCGTTCAATTTGCCTTCTTGTCTGTGGTCTTTTGGAACTTTGTTTTCAACGTGGTCACAAACTGTCACGTGTCATTAAGTTATAAGAAATAAATACAAGTTTGATTTCATTCCCCCACTGTGTTTTAATACTATTCACCTCCAAAATCAAAACATTTCATCCACTAGCAAATGCTCCAAGTTTCATGTTTGGAAAATTTAGCAAGTTGGAATAAATATGCGTAGCACGTTTCACAAATGCAAAACAGTCAAAACAATCGACTCATAAATTTTGCACAGGCCTTGTCACGAAATGCCAATTGTCGGCAATTTGTACAGTCTAAAATACTTCATTTAGCCAGCTTTAGACATGGCGATGATGGTATTGTCTAGGCCATTTATTGTTCAGGTTTAATACACCTCTCTCTCTTTCGTTCTCGTTTCTTCAGGTTTCTTTCTGGCTAATTGCATCTTTGCACGGTATTGGTTGTTGTTGTTTTTTTTGCTAGATCATGCTTGGTAATGTGTTTGGATATTGATTACCCATTTAATAATTACCATTATTATACATTCAACTCACTATCTCTTTTCTGATTGGCTGAAAGCATACAGTGAATTTTCTAAATCAACGCCTTTGAAGCATCTACGTCATCTACCTGCAGATTATGCAATAATCATGTCAAGGACACTCAATGTCACGGGTAATCATGTCAAGTTCGCGAGAGGATCATGGGTAATCACGGGTAATTATGTCATCTATGACCGCAGTGCATGATTTCCAAGGGTAATCATGTCAAGTTCATGCGCTTTGCATTGGTTGCTGCTAAGTAAACAACATCGGTGGAAGAAGCATTATAATTTTTTCGTTGAATGTATAATAAAACATTAGATTCCATTTTCAGTGTCTCTGTCCAGTTTCAGATGCACAGATAAGGTTGCAGTGGTAAAACTAAACCCTCTCCACCACCCCCCCTCCCCCCCCCCCCCCACCACCCCCCTCCCTTAACCCTCTTCCAGGGCTGTCATTAAGGGCTATAACCCGTAACACCTGTTACGGCTGAGTATGCTTGATGGGACCTTGATGTTACTGGTGAACTTGCCTGTTGTTGGTATAATTCACTTACAAAGGAACACATTTGTTACAGGTGTGAAGATCAAAGCAACAGGCGACTCAAAACTTAATGACAGCCCTGCTCTTCACTCCCAAACCTCTGGCTCACACCAAGGGTAACTGCGTAACCAGATGCTGAGAACTAATCACATGAAGTATGGAAACAAAACAAAATAGAGTTTTGAAACAAAGCATTGATTTCCAACTTCAGTCATTTGAGCCATCCAGTCAGCTGGGTTGTTGTAGCACACTTCATCTCGCATCAAGACTAAGAAATGTTTTCAGTTGTTTTCATTCTGTGATAGGACTGGTTGGCTTTGTCACCCTGGTTGCTGTAGTTTAATGCAATAACTTCCTGATAAAAATCACTGTTACTAAAAATATATTTTATTCCATTTTTACCATAGCTTCCTAAACAAGAAAGAATGAAGTGTCCAAAAGGTGAGCTATTTATTCGCTTATGTATATTGCCTGCCCATAATTTCTTTCTCTCATCTAGTTTGCTGATCAAAATATTATGAAGTTATTCCTGATTTTTGCGTTATTTTTTTATAATTTTTGTTGCCAGGAGTTGAAATCACTGGTGAATTAAAACCAGACTACATTCATATCCTATCCCATGAAGCTCTGGAGTTTTTAGCCGATCTGCATCGTAGTTTCAACTACCAGAGGAAAAAGTTGCTTAAAAAACGGCTGGATTTTCAAATAGGAATCAACAGTGGCCATAAAATCCAATACCCTGAAGCACATCACGAGAAAGACTGGAAGGTCGCAGCCGTACCTCATGACCTGCAGATGCGACATGTTGAGATCACCGGGCCGACTGATCGTAAGATGGTTATCAATGCCTTAAACAGTGGCGCAGACATGTACATGGCTGATTTTGAAGATTCACTCACTCCTTCTTGGAAGAATATTGTTGAGGGACAAATGAACCTGTTGGATGCAAACAGGAAGACCATTAGTTTCACTAATGCTGATGGTAGGCACAAGTCTGTATAAACATGTGTAGAAGTACATTTGTAACAACAATAAGGTGGACAGTATCATGGAAATTATATACAGAATAGGTTGTGTCATTCTTGTGGCAAATTAGGATGATTTAGCAACTGATTTCCTTTGATTTGTTTACAAATTTCATAGTTTCAACAAAGATCTTCAGGTTTTTTAATCTTTTTGTAAAACTATTTTCTAGTTCCTATAGGTTGAAAGGTCTGGGTCTCCTCCCCCCCCCCCCCCCACCCTACCCACCTCCATGTAGTCAATTGCCCACCACCAAGATACATGTAAAGTTACACACAAGTATCAATAAAGCTATTAATAATTCAATCTATGACTTGAAATAACATTTTGAAGTATATATCACTAATTCAGGGTTCCCAGTACCAGCCATTGAAATATATTATTTAATATATATTTTGTTTATTATTAATCATCAGGATCAGAGCGTCGTTTGAAGGACAAGACAGCGTGCCTGTTAGTTCGCACACGTGGCTGGCATCTGGATGAGAAACACATCCTGTGTGACGGAGAGCCCATGTCTGGAGCACTGGTGGACTTTGGCCTGTACTTTTTTCATAATATCCATATAAGGCTTGCCAATGGCTCTTCTACGTACTACTACCTTCCTAAAATGGAGACTCATCTGGAAACAAGACTGTGGAATGACGTGTTTAAATCTGCTCAGGATTACATGAATGTGCCTCAAGGTAAGTCTTGTTTGGAATCACTCTTTGGATAGTTGAGCTTTCGGCAAGCAAATCCAGATAAAGCATGACCTGAGCGAACAAAATTATTGTAAGCACAGCCCATGGGGGACGGGGGAGAGAAGATCATACTTTCTCTCTGGCTTTGCTAGCATTGCTCATTGATGTAAAGAGGAATTTTGCAGTTTCCGTTGAAGTTGCTTGCAATCCCACAATACTTGTAGGGCAGTTGGTATATAACCACTAGTACAGTCAAAGCGCCGCTAACGTTCACCTCCCGAATGCGGACACCTCGCGTAAGCGGACACTTGGTCATGTTCCCAGCTACATACAAACACTACATTTTTAACCTCCCATAAGTGGACACCTCTCTTAAACAGACACTTTTTCTGGTCCCGAGGGTGTCATGCCAGCTTATGGGAGGTTCAAATGTACAGTTGAACCTCCCATAAGCAAACACCATTGGGAGTAGAAAGTGTCCTCTTACGAGAGGTGTCCACCTACGGAAGGTATCCATTAGCAGAGGTTCGACTGTACCCTTTTCTTCTCTGTTGCTGTACCTTACTAGTTGCTATTAGTCAGAGCTTTAGACTTTCTAAGAGGCAGTCAATTCTCTGGATGTTATAATAACTGTTTTTTTGTTTTGTTAGGAACTATCCGTGCCACTGTTATGTTGGAAACTCTGCTCGCTGGAGTTAACATGGAAGAAATGCTCTATGAGATAAGAGAACACAGCTGTGCAATGAATGCAGGAAGATGGGATTACATATTTTCAGCAATTAAAAGATTATCGAGGAAACCTGATTGTGTTTTACCAGATCGTAAGCAGGTACATGTATATGATTACTGTCATAGTATATCGGTTTATACAGTTCAAAAATAAAAAAAATCTCATAGCATTGACTACGCATGCGCACACTTGAATAAAGTGCTTGCCATGGTAAGTGAACAAGGCTTGTAATTAAATGAATCAGTTCATTATTGAAGTGATGTTGTCATTGTGTGGCTTCAGAGAATATTCATACCCCCACAGGAGGTTGTTTGGTTTGAACCCTTACCCCCCTAGTATTTCCAGTTTAGCTTCATACTTTCCGTTAAAAATGTTGGCTTTTTATACCCCCTCCCTTCTCCCCCTCAGAATCTCCAATGACCTTCCTTGGGGTGGGTATGGATATAATGTGTATTTTCTGGAACTGCACATTAACATCATGATCAATAATAATAATTATTATTATTGGTACACTTCAAGTGCCCTGGAGTTTCTCAGTCGTTTGTCTAGTGTGATCATCTGGGTGATGGTAGTCCGTGAAAGGATAGTTGTTTCAACAACCTGAAGACTTGACTCTGAAGAGACTGCAGAGATGACTTCTGCTTGGGTTGTCGAAACATCAGTCACCAACAATTTCTTGACTACCCTCACCCAGACCAGACAATGATACCATACCAAACTATTGATGTCATGCAAGCCATAACATTCCACTGTTTTTTCTTTGGCAGATATCAATGATGGTACCATTCATGCGAGCCTACACCGAGCGCCTCGTCCAAGTGTGCCACCAACATGGCGCTCATGCAATGGGTGGAATGGCTGCTTTCATCCCAAGTCGAAGAGATGAGAATGTTAATAAGATGGCTTTTGAGAAGGTTCGTCAAGACAAGGAGCGGGAAGTGGCTGACGGATTTGACGGAACTTGGGTTGCACATCCTGACCTTGTGCCTTTTGCAAAGGAGATCTTTATGAAGGTAAAAAGTCAGATTGAAGGGTTTTTTTATAAATAATTTATTTCATATAGCGCAATAATTGATTATTAGCAGCCAAGAAATTCTTATTGTCCATGCCTATATACCTGCCAACTTTTTCCGAGACAAATATTGGGTATTTTTTATCCTGCGGTGCCGATCAGGACTTCTGATTATGACCTGACGATTGCTGATGATGTCCGAAGATTTCCTAAGACTTTCAAAGATTTCTGAAGATCTGAAGTATGTTAATCCTATGATGTGTTTAGAAATGGCCAAAGACAACCTTGTCCACAGGGCTTTTCCCCTCAATTGAATTTGGTAAATTTGCTATGAGTACATTGGACTATTCCTTTCTTGAATTGGATCAAGTTTGCAATAAAATGGACCACTTTTGAGAAATTATTTCTCAAAAGTGGTTCATTTTAGGTTTCCAAGCTCAAATTTGTGAGCCAGGCATGAAAAATTGGTCTCCATACATGAGATAGTGTGAGATTGAAGTCCCGCAGTTACATCAAGAACTTGCACATAATATGTGAGAGTTGGCAGGTATAAGCTATAGACCCTCTAGAGTGGCTCTGCATTTCCGGATCAATTTATTTAACAGCAAATGTTTTTTTCTTATTTGCAGGGTTTGCACAGTGCTTCTCACCAAAAGCATCGTCTGCGTGAGGAGGTCAATGTCAAGGTTGAAGAAATTCTTTCAGTCTCAGTACCAGGAGGTTACATCACAGAGGACGGAGTGAGAGTCAACATCTGTGTCGCACTTCAGTATATGAACAGCTGGCTGTCGGTAATGTTTTGAACTTAATAGAGCTTTTACGGTACAGTCAACTCTCTTTTAACGGACACCTCTGTAAGACGGACACCTGTATAAAACGTGTGTTGGTCCCTGCGCGCCGTTTTCAGTCATTTTACTGCATCTAAACTCTCTATAAGCTGGACACCTCTCTTAGACGGACAGTTGGTGCCGGTCCCGATGGTGTCTGTCTTAGAGAGAGTTGACTGTATATAATTTTATGTCCTTAAAAATTAATAAGATCCATTGGTATGCTGAGTAATATAGCTCCTGTCCTCTCATCAGAATGATATATTTTACACTGTTTCAACTTTGGAAATTTAAAAACAGTGAGAACAGGACTTGAACTGACACATTAGGACAAACCAGAGCGAGTTTTGCATTCTGAAAACACTATTAAAATATGTTAACCATTGCTGTAACTGTAGTGACTGTTCTTCATCTCTACCTTTTCTTTAACAGGGTGTTGGAGCAGCAGCTATTAATAATTTGATGGAAGATGCGGCCACAGCTGAAATTTCACGAGCACAACTGTGGCAGTGGTTGCGGCATGGTGTGCGGCTTGAAGATGGTCGTCCGTTCACTTCAGAGCTGTACAAGACAATGCACAAAGCAGAGCTTGACAAACTTGGAGGAACAACCAAAGCTCGCCTTGGACAGGCTTCCCAGCTTTTGGATAAGTTGGTTTTGTCCGAGGAGTTTGAAGAGTTCCTTACAATTCCAGCGTATGAACTGCTGGATAACCCCTCAGCTAAGCTGTAAAGGATTGTCAGATACCTTACTCAAGGGACTGGACCTCTATGATCACGTATGATCTGTTGGGTTTTGTGAAATAGGTCAGGAATTCTCCAGGGCATCCATTACAAAAATGTTCAAGATTATCTGACCTGTAAAGTTAACATACATGCACGTTCGACAGTTAACTAGGAAATATTTTCAAATGTTGATTTTGGGCTTTGTAAAAGAACACTGTCATAGCAGTATAACTTCTAGAAATTAGAGCTAAGTAACAAAACTACACATGGAATTGCATGTAAGTGTAAGTTGAAGAGCCGTGCACTGTACATGATCTGCTGCCAGAAGTTAATTAAAGGAAACAATGTTAACAGTGTGGAAATCTGTTGGTTTTCAAAATACTTCCTGGCATTTGTTGAACTTCAACAATTGAATGGCTAACTAGAAATATGTCTTGTAGTATCTCGTGAAGACTGGGGTAGGGTGAATTTTGGCATGTATCTATTCAATACATTGTTGATTGGTCACCCGGGGATGCTGTTGTCTTGATGTATCACCAGTCAGTGGGCAGTAAGGAGAATTTATATTTTGAGTTTGACTGATAGGCATTACAATTAGCGAATTCATATTAGAAGACGGAAAACTCATCTCAGATGAAATTCCGTCTGACAAAATTCCGTCTAATTTAAGGACGGTAAAATTAGATGGTTAAATGACTTAGAGCCGTCGGATACTAGGACGAGTATGAGGCCAGGTTACATTTCTATCCCAGAAGCCATTGCTGAATTTCCAGTTCCAGTGCAAACAGGAAATCCGTCCTGATTTTCTCGTCTAATGTGAATTTAAGACAGTTTTACTACGTCTAAGACAAGTTTTCCGTCTGATTTTCTGGAAGGATAAATTTAAGACGGGAAACGCGTCCTTCACCGGATTCATATCAGACAAGTTTTCCGTCTTGAGACGAGTTTCCCGTCTCAGACGGTTTTCCATCTCTAATATGAATTTGGCTAATGTCAAATGGTAGAGAGAGAAAATAAAATTAAAAACCAAGTAGTAACTTGTGGAATGTTCAGAGTGAAAGCAATAATTTCCAGATTTATTCTCTGCACAAGTAGCCTGCAAATGCAGATGTATTTCAGGCTGTTTTCACACCTGTAATACATCTGCATTCACAGGCTACTGCACAAAGGAGTAAAACTATTCACACTCCTTTGTGCAGAGGACAAGTTATAAACGCCCTTTCATTGCATTAAATTTTAACTTGCAAACTTTTGATCACAAACTACCACACCATTTCACATTTTATTGAATGTACCATTAATTTCAATAGAAATCTTAAATAATTTACAAACTTTAACGTCATTAACTGCTTGACAACAAAACAAACTGCTCTTCATTTTAAACATTCAATTATATAATATTAACTTATTTCAATTAAATATTATTTTACAATTTATGACAAATAATTCACACGACCCATGAAATTAAATTATGAAAAATAATACTGTGAGGCAATATTTCCACTGATTTCATTGCTACGCGACCTTCAAAGTCAAAATCTGACTGTGAAGTTGGCAATACACTTGCGTAATGATATGATGAGACATGTCTAGACGTTATTATGCAAATTTGTGTTGTGTAACGCAATCGTAGTCAGTGCTGTTTTCGGACATTTCTCTGTTTGTAGACGACGACAATGTATCCAGAAAAGTTCTTTCCTTTGCAAATGGCGGTAGCGAGGTGTAAAAGTAGAAAGCAGTGGCCTTTCAGTACATTACAATCGTGCATGCATGATTTTGTCGCACGGCAGGAAAAAAGCCATATAAGGACCTATAAGGTACACATGATTGACGGAAGTCTATTGCCAAGTGAATTTTGATTTCGAAGGTCGCGTAGCATTGAAATCAGTGGTAATTTATAACCAGGTTTTTCACTGTGAAGATGTAACTTACTACTAACTAAAGTAACATTAGTTTGAACAAAATGCTGTATTTGCCATAAGGATTAGATGCTTTGCAATATTTAAACCACAATAAAATATTTATTAGAAAAAATAAATATATTATTAATCTGAATGTTATTATTTACATTAAACTATAGTCTATATACAAAACGTAACTATGCCTTTTTGCAACACAACATAAATTACCATAAGTTAGTTTGGTATTTAAAAAAGAAAACTAAAAAACTAACTAATTAAGGAATTTAAGCATTATTTGCGATGCTGGTGCATGTTTTAAATAACATTTTCACATATTGATCTATACTGATAGATGGTGGGTGGGTGGTCTGCCGTTCCACATGCCAAATCAAATTTTGCTGCATGTTTCAAAGGTAGTGAACTAATACCCACTGAAAGTATCATCTCGTTACATTATATTTTAGGTTTTCACCATGCCTTGTATGTAGTCTTGAAATCCCCTCCCAAAAACCCAAATATTTGTTACTAGTATTTACAGAAAATAACTTGTATGTAGTCTTGAAAGCCCCTCCACAAAAACCCAAATATGTGTTACTAGTATTTACAGAAAATAACTTGTATGTAGTCTTGAAAGCCCCTCCCCAAAGACCCAAATATTTGTTACTAGTATTTACAGAAAATAATATGGAAGTCCATTTTACATTCTCTGGCAAAATAAATTTTTTGAAACTTCACAAGAGCAATCATATTTTGTCATTGGTATTAATAAATGTCTCTTTCATAAGTTCAGCCTCCTCCACTTTAACAAATACAATGTCTTCATCAGTTCCATAACTGTGTCTTGCTGATTCAAACATGTCAAACTTTGCACAGCAAAGGCCTTCATTAAATGATGGATTCTTGTAATACACGCATCTCTTGTCGCCATCAAATCCACACAGTACTACGTAATGACCACAGTAGTCATTTTGACTTGACGGGCATATACAGTAGGTAAGCATCCGCAGTTTATTAGGAGAAAACACTTCACACCAGTTGCAGATCAACGCATTTGAGTTGACCAGAACTATGGCAACATAGCCCTTCAATAATCTTGAAATGATTTCCTCTAATGAAACACTCCTGAAACAAATGAAAACTATAGATAAGCTTACATGTATCTTGTCAAAGACTGCATAAACAATAAATTATTGTCAGATCGAGGGGAGGGGGTACAGGGCCCCCTTTTTGGAACAAGAACCCCCCTTTTTTATTGAGCATCTCCGGATACTGATTTTATTTACTTTTGAAAAATACAGTTTCTGTTCTATTTATTTATTATTTATTTATTTTTCCTCCTTATTAAAATAATGTAGATAGTATATACTATATGGTTCCGAATGTATGTAATTATTACTTTTAGATGCACGACCCCATAACCTTGTAGCTTTTATACTTATCGTGTTGAAATAAAGGCTTTGTATTGTATTGTATTGTATCACTGAATAATGCGTTGGTTTTTGTTTCATTATTTGATCTGTTGGTTTCTTGCTGAAAACATATATTGCAGGGATGCAAATTAAATGTAAATTGAGGGGGTCCAATACAAATCCGGATTTTTTTCAGAAACGTGATTTTCTAAATCCGGATTTTGCTATCAGAACAGTCATTTTGTGTTCTGTTTGTTAGTAAACCAATCCTGGATCAAATCGACCATTTACACGACCACACAAGCTGAATTAATATTTACAGGCTTGTGAATGAGCCATGACCTTTCCCTATGTCAGAAGCATGTGCTCTAGCCTGCGAACGCAGACGTATTTCCGGCTCGAGTTTCCCCGCTGTACAAATATTTAAAAAAAATGATCTTATCTCAATTTATCTATTGCAGTCTCTTATCTTATATTTACTAAATTTGATTAAAAATAGGTTCACTTGTCATTTTAGTTCTCTTGTGGCTATCTATGTCGGACGTGTAGCCGTGCACATGCAGTTTGTTTATTTATCTCTAAGGTCAATGACTGATATTAATAAACTGTGGACAAAACCCATAACCTAACACGTTTTCCTGCCTGCAATCGGTCACGTAGTTTTATTTTGTTTATGAAATTTATACGTTCTTCTTGCTTTAGATCGAATACTTTTGAACAAGTGTTTGCCCGCTAATGAGCGAAAACCGCAATAATTGAATGTAAATAGTATTCAAGACCTCTTACGTAAAACAAAATGTACACGTCAAAGGACGTCAAACCGGTAAATGAATTCTACACTTGCTTTGTCACGTGAATAAATTTATATTTCGCCAGCTACGAAACTCCAACAAAATAGAAACGCAGCATAAAAACAACTTTATATTCACAGAATAACGAGAACTTACCGTTTCTCGACGTTTAATCCCAGATTCGGTGCGAGTGTAAACAAGCGATTAACTCTAGTTTCGTCCAAAGTGAAGGTCCCTTCGTAAAATGAGTTTTGCCCATAGCTTGGATCGACGCCCAGAGTTTTTGTACAGAAAACGTACTCCGCCTTATATTCAGCGAATATGCTGGCAATATCTATGGTCCAAACACTGGTTCCAAAATTCTTCATAGAGCAAATTTCTTCGTGTTCGCTGTTGTCGAACTTGTTCCCAAGAAGTTTCTGAAGCACCATCAAGGAACATGCCAGACCGCAGTCCCACTCTGTTTTCTGTCGTACATGAGGCAATTCGATCTGTAGACGAAACATTTGAAGAGAAATAAATGTTTCTAGTGCATATTCCGTTGAAATGACCCTTTCTACGGTTTCGCCGGCTTATAATTGAGAAAGTGTCGTAGACGAAGTTGTAGAATACACACTTTTCCGGAAGAGCGGGAAGCGAGCGAGTTCGTCCGGTTTGAAAACTTGTTGTTTACATCCAAAATAAGCCCTAACCCGTACCCCCACCGTAGAAGGATTGACAGCGGCGGCCGAAAGTCATTATTGTCACGCAATATTTTGGAGTCATTGCAATGTACCAAAATATCTTCAAATGGAAGGAAATCGTAAAATAATGGTTCGAATCTTATAATATTTAATTATTTCATTGTTTCCTATTTTGCTTTGGTAAAAATCTACTGGTATACTAATGCAAATGAGACAATCTGATTGGCTGAGCTATCAGCCATAAGTGTGCAGTGGCTGGAGGTCGTTTACAAAATTGCGGTTTCTTTTCGTTTTGGAGGAGAATTTGGAGTTAATACTATACAATTGTTGTGATTTTTACTAAAACAATTAGATTATTCGCTCTCAATTTCTATGATGTGAAATCTCGAGCTCATAATTTTTTTTAAAATTCCTATTCCTAGAAAAAGCAGTTGACCCCTCAAGAATTCCTAGAAAAAGCAGTTCACCTCAAGAATTCCTGGAAAAATTCCTTCCTTCCCCCAGCCTAGCCCCTGAAGAATTCTTCCTTTCCCCCAGCCTAGCCCTGAAGAATTCCACTGTTCCTCAACAGGGGAGGGGGTACGGATATTTAATGCAATAGCCCAATACTAGGATTTTTTTTAAATTGATATAGCCAGTTCAAGACTTCTATACTAGTATATTAAATCGTTTTACGGCTACTAAAGGTCTTAATTTTGTACCACAAATTAAATACTAAACAGTAGAAACTTCTACAGAAGCCTACCTTGAGCTTTTTGCCCTTCATCTTTCGTTTTGTTTTTCTTCTGCATCCTGGCATTTCTCGATGATCGCTTAGCGTTTTCCGCCTTTTCCTGCCTATAAACGTTAGCACCGTTCTTCAAGTAAGACACATTCTCGTATTCTATCACCATGCAACCGACTAAGCTTGATCATTTCGCGTGTTTTATAACACGATCCTGATATTATTATTTACTCCAGAGCTACGAGGCACGGCCACTAAGCTCACTCCCAATCCTCCTCGGACGGTAACGTTTGGAAACGTCGCTTTGGAAAAACGAGGTTGTGGATGTTTGTTGGAAAGCCTTTTACAATCCAATCCATCTACACTTTCTGAGAGCTTTATCTTGACTGCAAAGTAGTTATCGAGAAGCACGGATATTTATATTAATCGAAAATGTCGATAGGTGTACCTATAAAGATTCTGCACGAAGCAGAAGGACATATTGTCACGCTAGAAACTATGACCGGCGAAGTGTACAGAGGAAAGCTCGTCGAAGCCGAAGACAACATGAATTGTCAGATGTCAAACATCACGGTCACCGCGAGAGATGGCCGAGTTTCACAGCTAGAACAAGTATTCATTCGTGGAAGCAAGATTCGCTTTCTGATTCTTCCAGACATGTTGAAAAATGCTCCAATGTTCAAGAAAATGACACAGAAGGGTTCTGGCAGTGGAGCGGCGGGAAGAGGCAAATCTGCTATTTTGAGAGCACAAGGTACAGTAGTGTTATCTTGTGTCAGTTCAGTAATAGCTCTCTGTGTAATGCTATGCAACAGAGGGCTAGGACTGAATAACACAGGCCAGACACAGTTGATAAAGTTCTACACCCTGACGTTACTAATCGAACCGTTCGGTAATCGAACTTAATCGAACCCAATCGAACTTAATCGAACGATTGGTTTCGATTGGTTCGGTAATCGAACACAATCTAAAAAAAAATTTATGATAGAGTTTGATTTCCGAACCCAATAGAACTCCATCAAACACTATCAAACCTAATCAAACATTTGATTGTTCTAATTTTTTTGTGAGAGTTCGATTGGGTTCAATTACTGAACTCAATCGAACCCAATCATGGGATTGAGTTTGATTAATCGAACATTCAATTTGGTTTGATTAGTAATGTCAGGTTCTACACGTAGAAGATATCCAGTGTCTTCCAATGGTCAAATATTCATGTATGGGTGTTTGAAGTACCTTCCCTAAAGTTATCTTCAAAGGTGTCTGTTCAGATGACATCAAAATGCAATAAAAACAAACAAAAAGTGGCTGACCAGATGAATTAGTCAAGTGTGAGACTCTATGGGTATTTCCGATGAAATCAAAGTCGTGACGATTACTATAAGAAATTGAAGCGATGATTTACATGGTCAGATAGAAAATATCAAATGTGTCACCTAGAAGATTTAATAAGAATATTTATAATGCAGAGGTTTTGATATAAATTATTAGTCATTTTCCTTTTTTCTGGACAATAACATTGGCCATTTTCACACTAGAGACGGGAAACTCGTCTGAGACAGGTTATCCATCTCAGATGAGTTTCCCGTCCTAGCATGAAAACGGGACGGTTATAATTTTAGACGGGTAACTCGTCTGATTTTACCCGTCTACTTTTCTGTCGCTTTAGAAGGATTTCTAAGACGAGTTTCCCGTCCGTGACAGATAACTCATCTTAGAAATAAGGAAAGGTAACCGCGCCTCAACTTCAAAGTGAAATTGACAAGTAGTTAGACTCGTCTTGAATTCACACTAGGACGAGAAACCCGTCAGATTAGTTTTCCGTCAAGACAAGTTTCCCGTCTCTAGTGTGAAAACAGCCAATGTCAACAATGACTGCAAATGATGAAAACAATAATAACCAGATAGGTAACCTTAGAGAGGCTCAAGTGTGTGGCTGATGTTCCACAGGAGGGCTTATAATGGTGAGAAAATTTGCATACAGCTATATCCAAAAATCTCAGATAGAAGCCCACACGACCAGATCAAAAAGTAGAGTGGGTAGAACTACAATACTGCTGCATGCCGCTCAAAGGTGAATAAACTTTAATACGATGTGTTCTTGTTATTTTTGTGCAGCTGCTGCTAGAGGAAGAGGAGGTCCACCACGCGGCGGCAGAGGAGGAAATGTCTTCCAGAGAAGAAGATAGTTCAAGCCTTGGACGTTTATTTCACAGAAATCGACATGAAGAGATAGTTCAATACTTTCCCGACATACCATGTAAATAGACCTTTTGTAAAGCAAGTGGCATCAAAAGCTTAGACTGAGAATCAAATAACAACACTGACTACTGGAAACACCTCTGACAATTCCTTTAAAAGCTTTGACCACTGTTTTTTTAATTAATTATCAGTGAATGTAATGTGTGTTATTTAGTTCTACCGCAACTCTGTTTTGTACAGAGTATTAAAATAAGAAACATAGCTTAGTTCTTTTTTTTATAATTCCTTACATTTTGTAGTGTCTCATTACTGTACGTGTTTGTTCTCTTGTTTTAGAAACAAGTCCAAGACACTGTAACTTCTTGTTCTAGTGAATTACGTTTGAGTGGTTTTTAATTTAGTGTCAAAAAACCAATTAAGCAATTTATTACTACGGCCAAACATGACAACACAATGAATCAGTAATTAGAACTCAAAGCAAATATACATAACTGAAGCCAAGCGCTTGAAAATGGCATGACCAAGACTCGATTGGTTTTGCATCTGATTGATTGATTGATTGATTAATTATTTGGTTGGTTGATTGATTGATTGATTGATTGATTGACTGATTGATTGATTGATTGATTGACTGATTGATTGATTGATTGATTGATTGACTGATTGATTGATTATTTTGGTTGGTTGGTTGGTTGGTTGATTGACTGACTGCCTGACTGATTGACTGATTGATTGATTGATTGATTGATTGATTGATTGATTGATTGATTGATTGATTGACACTCAATATTATTAAAAACCACTCTTTAACTTTTTGTTATAACTTATCAAGCTGCTGACATTGTTTTCAGTTGTCTATTAATTCTCCTTGCAATATCAGTATTATTGTCACCCAAAAATATGATGAGAATAAAGAAAATCATCGACTTTGGGATATAGTGTTGATGTTCCTCCAAATTCTTCAAACTATCATTAATTTTAATAAAATAAAATGTAGTAACACTTTTAATCAAAACTATAACAACAATGATTACAGACCGAATTGGACGGCACAAGATCCTATTACCATTATATCTCACATGTGTTGCATTTTAAGGAACTTTTTGTTCTGTTGCTTTGATACAGTAATTATATAGGTACATTTTGTAATTTATAGCATAAAAATTGTTACTTTTAATCAATAACCAAGGTGATACTTTACTGCTAATTTTCTGCCCATTCGCCTTCATTTATTCGCATGAATCATAGAATTCAATTTGATAACCCTTGCTGGCAGTATTCTGTGAAAAGGGCCATTCCAGGGTTTCCGGTACGCCCAAGGGAGAGGAGGGCCTGGTCGCGAGTTAGGTACTTATTATCGCGAAGTGTTTTGAATTTCAAAAATGGTTGTGTCTGGAAAGGTTTTTGTGTCTCATAGGGAGGCCAGGGTGTTCCGTGTTTCTAGCCTGTTGCAGGCTTCCGCTCTAGTTTTCGCTGACTGCCATTCGCTCGTTTCTCTACAATCTGATATCCTGGAACGGGCTACAGTGTTTCAGATATCGGAAATTTTATGGTACAAGAAATGACCGATACTTACAGTAATAAAACTACAATCGAATCGCCACTAACGGCCACCTCTCTACAACAGCCAGGATGTTTCGTCCCGTCCGTGTGCCGGTCCATACACTTTACTCTTATTGAAACCTCCCTACAACGGCCACCTCTCTACAACGGCCAGTTAATTCTGCACCAGGGTGGCCGTTGTGGAGAGGTTCAACTGTCTAACAAAATTCTCGAATCTGATTGGTTATCAGCAGGCCCGATTTCAGCAGTTTACACGTAAATCCCTGTGTGTGTAATTGAACAGTTTGTGTCATCTACGCGTGTTGTATAAATAGGACAGTTGGACTTGAATGGGTTCCTTTTCTCCCGTCGTATTTCTCTCCGGCTTTTCTCATGTTAGTCAAAAACAAACTCAACCGTTATGTTTTTATTCACCAATGTTATAGTTACGATTTTCGTAGCCTGAATTCAGGCTATGATTTTCACTGTCGTCCCCGCTGTTATGTCGTCCGATTTTTTTTTCTTTTGAATGAAAGCAATTTTTTTTTTATCGCAATGGACAACCTCGTCCCCAGGGCCATCTCCATCTTGAAAGCGGAGATGGCCCTGGGGACGAGGTTGCACTATGGACAACAGTCCAGCTCCATTGCAGTGTATATAAAATGTCTAGAATTGTTTAGACATACACCCTTTGTTGATGGAAAGAAAATGTACTTTCTGTTCTTGGGAGACCTGGAAGTCAAAAGTCGAACATTTGTGTCATTAATATTGTGCGGGAAACCAGAGAGGGAAATGGGTCACGTGATCAAGAATGCCTAATCGCATTGGAGAGAACGGAATTGGTAGCTCAGTACACAGGCTTTTTTTTAGTTGGGAGGGGGGGGGGGGGTGGGGGGCTGGGGGGATTTGGGTTCAGTGCGCAGAGGGAGCTGGGAACGAGAGCGCAAAGCACGATGCGTCATAAGATGCGTCACGCTCGCCCTAGCACCCGATCTTAGCGCTGACCAAAATGATCGAGGGCTCTGAGCACAAAGTTCATTGCTAAAACACCACAAGTTAGAATATAGTTACAAAGGAATGTAATCAAACTCGTATCTGATTTCTGACGTCTTATCAATCAGATATCAGAAATGAACATGCAAAAGTCCCAAATTCATTGAATGGTATGGACAAAATGTTCCCTTCCAAACTGAGTACGTTTTAGTGTAATAACCTTGCCTCGTCAAAATCGTTTTATTAGCCATCTTAACTTTAAGGAATTAATACACTTTTGAGAACAAATCAACTACGTCAAACAGTAAACAAAACACTTTCAGACTTTTGACAGTAATTTAAAATATTCAAAGAAATTTCACTTCGTTTACTTTTCAACGATTAAAGCGACAAAATCTGGACATGGATATAATGTCTATAATCTTTCTTTACAGCTCTAACATGTGAAAGCCGTGTTATTTTCCATTACATGGCAGGGATGATCTGAGGCAAGGGGCCTTGATTTTAAGTTATAGGTGTTGGTTTTACCGTTCAGGTAAGTTTATATTTGTTTTTAAAGATTTGTGTCGATGAGCTAAACTCAGTAGTTTATCAAGTTCCGTTTACTGTATAAACCATTTAGCATTTGAAAATTGAATGCGTCAGACACTGGATTCGACACAAAATTGTTTCACAATGCAGTCCCAATATAATGAACTCACTTGGTTGCAGGTTTTATCTGATGTTCGTTATATTCGGGCATCTCGGGTACAATGCTTTATACGAGATAGAATATTCATTCGGTTGAAAATTGCGCATATCACTACAGTCATAACGTTGTTCGGAGCCATGATTGTATATACATACATACATACTTTGATATGATATAAAATCGCTGTTTTTCGTCTCTAAAAGAGTGTATGATTTGTACCCAAAGAGGAAACAAAGTTTTCGTGCAGGATGTCTCGTATTAGCTATAGACGCATGCATGGGCGTGCGCCACTCCTTTTGCTACGTTCGCTATATCCGGGTAAATTTGCAATAAATTTTGCGATTGGAACCAGTATATATTTTTTTGTTATAAATGGGAATTTGTTATATCAAGGTTCGTTTAAATATATACTTGAAAAAGTCCAGCTGATTTCTTTGAAAGCTCAAGGTTGGTTCTGCAAGATTTGTTCGTTACTGTATCCGAGATCGCAACGATAGCTATCCAGTTTATGAAACATGCTCAGACAGACTCTATAAACTTCATCATCGTTTATCACGTATAGCCGCTAGTTTTAAGAATACAGTAATACAAAAAATCTCGAACATGATTAAACTCATGATGTGGGAGCAATATTAAAAACTAGACAGACTTCCTGTTACATCCATTATTTGGTAAAGAGCTTTAGAAAACGGGCGCATGTTTACTTAGGTTCCCTGACGCAAACACGCCAGTCTGAATTGGAAGAACTTGAATTATAAAATTCAGTTTGTAAACTTTTGCTTAGAATACTGATTGCATGGTTCATTCACAACCTTACAACAGCCAGTTGAAAACTCAGTGTTCTATGTCTATGTCCGTTTGCTCATCCGAACTAAACTTCCTATTGACTTTGAGGTATATAGTGGCTAAGAATGTGATTAGTATATAGTGCCCGGCTAGCTCAGTCGGTAGAGCATGAGACTCTTAATCTCAGGGTCGTGGGTTCGAGCCCCACGTTGGGCGCAAAACAATTTTTTAATAGTTTTGTTAAAGAACTTACTGTTTCCAAAGTTTTAAAATGAGGTCTGGCGCAAAACTCTTCTTATGAAAATTAATTTTATTTGCACGTGAATGAAAGTAATAGCGCAATAAAGACCTACGTTGCGTTTTGCACTTGGCCGCCAAGAGAGGATGACAAGAGAAGCATTCCACCATACATGTGTCTATTCCAATGATATTTTATGGAAAACATATTTTAGCTTTCAACCATTGCAGAGCTATTTTTTACTTGATTGGTCAGTTCAAGTAACGTGATGTTGGAGCCTCGATCAGAAGAAAATAAAAATAACTTTCACAGCATGGCGCAAAACTATTAATAGATTCAAAAAATTATCATGGGGCACGGGGAATCCATCTCTTAGGGCATCGTCTCTTGGTGAAACTTGATCCTCGCGAAGCCCGAACAGAGCGAGTTTATAATTAAGGACGAGAGAAAGGCGCATCATTGCCTGGTAACAACAGTAAAAAAAAAACACAAACAGAACTGTCTTATGTTCTTGTAGAAAAAAGGCGAAAAAAAAGTTACCATTACGCCCAACGTGGGGCTCGAACCCACGACCCTGAGATTAAGAGTCTCATGCTCTACCGACTGAGCTAGCCGGGCACTATATGATGCATACATACAAATTTTACTTGTGAAAACTAGCTTCACATTTTTCTAACTTTGATACACTTTCAATGAAGTTTTATTTATTTGTTATAATTTTTATATCTTTAATATTTTGCGGCTTACCAGGAGCTAACAGTCACTGTATTTTAAAGCTAAGTGTACTGAGCACGTTAAATAAAGGATTGATTGATAATTCTGTCCGGCGTATGAATTGAATAGAACGGTCGGCCGGTGAGGCGGTGACACATGTCAATATAAAGGAGCTGGCATATGAGGAAGCTGAACCATGTAGGCAACCTGTGTAGAAGAACTCGAGAGTCGAGTTCATGATTCATTCACCAAAAGTCTTTTTGATAGAGGGGGAACAGGGGGGGGGGGGGGGGGGAACAGGGGGTCCGAACTTCCCGCTTCCCGTGCCTTGCACTACCGGTTCCTCAGTGCCACCTCCAGCCCTCTTCTCCCGCCTCCCGTAGACTTTCCCCCTACTCCCGGGTTCCTTGCCCCCCCCCCCCCCCCCCCCTCCCTTACATGTAACTGCATGAATTCTTGTGAAGTCCGAGCGCAGCGAGTTGATAATTTTGTACGACAGGCACTCTTCACCTGTTTTCCTGTGGTATGTGGTTTTGATGAGAGCATTTTCTTGTATTTACTAGGACAGTAGCTATGAATTTAGTAACTGGTGCCCGGCTAGCTCAGTCGGTAGAGCATGAGACTCTTAATCTCAGGGTCGTGGGTTCGAGCCCCACGTTGGGCGCTGATAATTTTTGTTCTTTTGCTGCAATAATTTATTTGTTGTGAATAAACAATTGAAGCTGATTTAAAGCTGATCTGCACACAACCAAATACATGTATACTAACTTAATCCTGAGGGCAGGTCTACGGAACTCCAATCAAAACTCTGGTTTATTAAATACGTTCTTAACAGACAATTGCTTCAAGGAAATTCAAGATTGGACCTTTTTTCCCAGCGGTAATGGCGCTGGCTTTGCATCTCATTTACTGACCAAGAGAAAATCGTGTCGAGCGAGTCTGCAGTAAACAGTTCTATTTTTTCCATTACAGGGCTATGAGTCTTACACAGGTTCAAGATGTTTCTGTTCAGGATATATGCAAGAGAAACAAGCCAAGAAAACACTACGTAAGGTTCTTTCAAAGTTTTGTACAACGATTTGAAATTAGTACATATATTTTTAGTCACGTAGTACAGGAAACGTACAACTAGTGAGCTGTAAACAGCTCCTGTATAGCTCCAACAAAATCTTACCATTATTTCTGGGTTTTCTTGGAAGTTAGGAACTGATGTTTTTGAATTTTGTTTCTCAAAGTCATTAATAAAATGAAATCAAGTTCATAACCGTGACGGTGGTTTGGAGTCTAATCTTAATTAGCATAGATTTTTACGATTTTATTTGTCCCTTTACTCCTTAGTTTTAGTTCAGATTGAGAAAATATATCAAACAATTGAGACAGTGTTTCATCACATTTCCAAACACCTTGAAAAAAATATTCTGCTGCGCGTCGTATTATTTCAACTCTCTTCTCGGCGTTTGGAAATGTGATGAAACACTGTCTCTCGTATATTACTTGCAGTGTAGCCAGCCATAACATCTCCGTTCATAGCTGAACTAGTTGAAATTAATAAACTGCTTCATGTAATTAATCACTAGGTTTACTTCATCCATGTGCATTGGCAAAATGGACCTATCACTCCAATTTACAGAAGCTACAGCACTCTCATTAAACTACAGGTAATGCAGTCCCAAATTTTCCCGCGCGTACGATATGTTGTACTTAATGTAACAGGGAAAATTATTGCGTTCCTGTTGAAGAATTTAAACTTAACTTATTCCTATAGGCCTTCGAGCTTAGTCACCATCACATATGTTTACTTCAAAACGTTTATTTATCGATTATCGGTATTTCAATTGGTTTATAGTGTTTGCTATGTATATAAATAATTTCGTTATTTCACAGGAAAGATTGTTAAGAATAGAAGATTTTCTTGTAAACCAGAAGGATGAGGCAAATACTGGAACGCTTCTCAAAGGTAATTTGAAAGCTTCTTGGGCATACAAAAAGTAAGGACTCAATTTGATCAATTCGTTTAGATTTCCATATTAACACAGATTTATTTTGCTTGCTTGCTTAACAGGAAAGTCATTTTCTGACAGATTCACAATTAAAAAGCGAGCTAAAGCACTGAAGAGAATGCCTGTGGTTGAGGAATTCCTTAAAGTGAGTCATGTTAAAACTGAGTGCACAAAGTCAGTTGTTCAGTTTGTAGTACAACTCCTTTACAACAAAGTTTTATAAGAATGTCTCCCTTCTCCACGCAATCGGCACAGTTACTCATAAGCTTGGTGGATGTTTTTCAGTTAGGTAGTTTTTTAGGTATTTGATGTAAAGCGCTTTTCAATATGCATATAATATTAGCGCTATACAAATTTATATTTATTTATTTATTTATGGAAAACTACACTGGTCACGAAACATTCTCAAACTCATTAATAATTCATCAGGATATAACAAAGGAAATCATAACCGTGTCGGAGGTTTGGATACCTTGTCTATATAGCATATATTTTTACGATTATTATTTCTCCGTTTACTCCTTAGCTTTTGTCGAGATTGAAAAGATATACCAAACACTGGAGGCAGTGTTTCATCAGATTTCCAAACACATCGATTTTCATCCAAAATACTCCGCTACGCGTCGTATTTTCAACTCTCTTCTCGGTGTTTGGAAATCGGATGAAACACCGTCTCTCGTGTTTGATATATTAACTGAGACACTTTATTTTTCAGTCTGTTGTACACCGTCCACCGCACATCTCTGGATCAGACCCTGTGATAAACTTTTTTCATCCGCTACCTGAAGATCTTATAGAATTAGATTATGAACAAGCACAGTAAGTCTGCGATATATTTATATTTCAGTTCAGTTTTAGACAGGTGACCAATATACACTATGTTGATTATCAACTTGGACTTGATAAAGGTAAATTAACCGCCGTAGCGAATTTCTAGAGGCTAACGTTTCGAGCGTTAGCCCTTCGTCGGAGCAAAGTGACCAATATACAGTCAACTCTCGTTATAGCGGACACCCTCGGGACGTAGTTTGGAGTCTGTAATAGCGAGAGTCCGCAATAGCGGGAGTCATTTTCAGTCAAACCTCTATAGCTGGCTGGTTTGGTCCGTATATAGCGGGTGTCCGTAATAACGGGGTGTCCGCAAGGCGAGAGAAGACTGTATTGCGCAGATCATGTAAACATGACTTACAACTCAATAGATTTTCATTGGGAGGAAGATGAAGATGTTTCCAAAAATTATTTTAATTTCACTATTTTAACAACTTCTTTTTCCTCTTTTGTTAGAATCTATAACAACATGGAGAAACAAGGAACAAAATCCAAATGTAAGACTTACAGTTGGGTGTGTTTATTTTGTGGCGTATCTTCAGTCTAAGAGCTCGTCTGAAAACTGCTGAGAAGGTGACGTTTCGAGTGTTTGCCCATCGTCAGCGATACTAGAGATATGTGCTGCTTCTCCCCAGGCGCCGTTGCGAGCGGGAAAACAGGGAGCGTGGGCTTGATGGATGTCTTCTCGGCGTTCTCGCATGCAACAGTCCCACAACCCACGCGCACCGCGCTCAAACAAGGAGCGACGCCTGGGGACGAGGCAGAGAGTCGGCAGAGATATGTGTATGAGATTATCATATCAGTTGAAGATGAAGTTCGTTGATTCTAATTTCCCATTTAGATATCCACCATATATCGGAGCCAATATTGTTGGAGCAATACGTGGCTATCTCAGATTACACTAAAAGGGAAGAAAGCGACATAAATCTTAAAGCTGGTAACGTTGTGGACGTAATTGAGAAAAACGAACATGGTGAGTCAGGACAATTTATTAACCCTAAAGGTGCCAGAATTCGCACTGAAAAACGCATTTTTGGGTCACGGAACCCGTTTTCTTGGTGCTGTTACCAGAAATTTGGCTAACCTTTGCTAAACTGAGTGCCATTTAGAGAACTAGGGGAAGATTTCAAAAACGTTTTGGGCAAAAACGTTCAATTTTATCGTTGGCCAAACTGCATAGCTGATTTTTTCCTCTCTCTTTTCCTTTCCCTTTACTCCCCCTTTCTTTTCTTGCTATCTTCGGCGCTTGATACACTTCCTATCAGCTGGAAAGGTTTTGACCTAACCTTTTAAGGGAGCTGAAAAATGAACCTGGAAGTATGTTGGGTGCGAGAGCCAAATTTGCCTCTGATTTTTTAACAACAATTGAACATGTTTTTCCAGCATAACTCTGGAAGAATTTGTTAGATTTCCAAAATTGATGCACTGTTACAAAGATCCATCCTTTCTGCATCAGATGCGTGTCTTGTCACGTGTTAATTGATGACGTCACAATGGCTTTGATGTGTAAGACTCCAAAGTGGACATATATGCCCAGTTGGTTAAACATTTTTGGTGAACACCGTCGAAGACGCGATAACCTAATGCTTTATAGTACGTTAGAATCTGGATCGTGAGGTTCTGGTTTGAGTTCTAGTCAGGGTCATGCGTAAATGGGTATCGCGAATTGGCGGGACAACTTGTCAAAATGCTGGGGTAAATCTGAGATCCGGCTTGGTTTGGCCGTTATGAGGTATTGTAAAACTCAGTACTGTATTGTGTTTCTAATTGAAGGATGGTGGTTTGTGGACCTTGATAGTGAGCTTGGCTGGGTACCAGCCTCCTATCTGGAACCCAGGGACGGCAGTTTGGATGATCAAGTCCTGGAGATTTTTGAAGAAGGAGAAGGTAGAATGAAATGACGTTTTGCTTCCAACCTCGTTCCCAGGGTCTCTCATCTCCCCACCCTAGAGGCGCGAGGGATGGAGAGATGAGAGACCCTGGGAACGAGGTTGTTTTGCTTCTTGACCTTGCTTTAACTGTGTCTTTATTTAATTCCTAGAGGAAACCTACATTACCATGGCTGCGTACGAGCCTCAACTGGAAGATGAGGTTGGGTTTGAGATGGGAAAGATTGTTAAAGTTATCCAGAAAAATTTGGACGGATGGTGGTTCATCATGTAAGTTCCAATCTTACGCAATAGCAATCCAAAAATATGCTGTTTCAGCCAGCTTATATCGATAATCTAGCATATCAGAAAGGACTTCATGTAATCAAGCATCCTTCTGTCGCGTTAGGTTCGAGGAAGAGGAAGGGTGGATACCATCAATGTTTCTGAGAGAAGTTGCCTCATCTCAACACAATGCAAGACAGAAAGGGAAACATGCCGCTGTCAGAGCGATGCTTAGAGATACACGGTTAAATAGCATTTCTGCAATTGCTGGTAAGAAAATGAACGACAATATGTTCGTATATGTGAACAGTATATCAGAAGAGTTTTTTCATGCAGTGCCTAGCCATATAAGTGTATATTGAGTAAATCATATTTAGTGACAAAGACTTTACCACTTCCAAATGACAAATCAACCTAGGGAAACCTTACAGTAGACACATGTACGCGTTGCGTACCTATTTTTGTGTATGTGAACAGTATATCACAAGAGTTTTTTCATGCAGTGACTAGCCATATAAGTGTATTTTGAGTAAATCATATTTAGTGACAAAGACTTTACCACTTCCAAATGACAAATCAACCTAGGGAAAACCTTACAGTAGACACATGTACGCGTTGCGTACCTATTTTTGTGTATGTGAACAGTATATCACAAGAGTTATTTCATGCAGTGACTACTTGCATGTGATAGCCATATCATATAATGAGTGGTGATGTTTCGGACCGCTGGTTGCAACATCAGCTTGAACTAGTTTTTAAATATCACTTATACCGTTATGGCATATTTTTTAATTAATCCTGATATTTATATTTAGTACTTTTCGTACCATTTGCAATTCGACTACATTAGCACTTTTCCAGCTTAAGTGCAAACTACTCTCCTGGTGGGGGAGGGGATACTATTCCAGGAAGGGTAGCGTAATACGGCAGAAGAAGGTCTGAGTAGGATTAAACATGGTAGAGAAGTGATCTTGCCCTCCCTTCCCTCCCTCCCTCCTTCCCTCACTCATCTCTCTCCCTGCCTTCCTTCCTTCACTTCCGCTGGTTCAATCAAAAAAATTCCCGGCCCCACCCAGAAAATAAAATAAAGGAAAAAGCACTAATTAATCAAAGTAGCCATTGTTTAATTGACAGTAGTTTACAGTGTTTCCATGCAGTTGTAGTTGACATTTTTTCCATTGACCAATCAATCACAGCGCACGTTGACAAAAAATCCTTGCCTTTCTTCCAGGACGAAGACAAACGTGGGATCCCCTGCAAGGAAAAAGAGTGTGGCAAGTATTTTATATGATCTTGAATTGAATAACAACAGTTAGTTTCACTAAGTTCGTTTCTTTTAATTTCTACTTCTTTTTTAGAAAAGAAAGATTCCTCCTCGAGCAAACCAAGCAGAATCAAGTTCTACAGCAAGAGAAGACAGTTTCACCACTAAACCTGCAAGATCTTACGTGAACCTGGAATTCCATGACGTCACGAAAAGACCAGCAGGAAGACGAAATCCTCGACAGAAAATGACCCCTAATGAAGTAAGAGCGGGTTGCAGATTTGGAAAAGAATTAAATAGTGAGGTAAAAGACAACGCAGAAAATACAGACAACGGGCTGCTCAGTGATGCATTGTTAAAACCAAGACCATTATCATTTGTAGAAGAGGAGAGTCATGAGACTGTTTCCCGCGGGACGAGTCCAATCCCGAGCCCGCTGCTACGTCGGGATTCCAACAACTCAGGTAGCGAATCTTCTTCTTCCGGTAAATCTCCGGACGAAGGAGCAAACGTTAACGAGTACGTTAACGTCGAACTTCTGGTTCAAGATACTGAAAGTGAGCACACGCCCGTCCCCGAAGATGGAGCCAAAGATGGAATCGAACATGGAGCCGAAGATAGAGCCGAAGATAGAGCCGAAGATGGAGCCGAATATGAAGCCAAAGTTGAAGCCAAAGATAAAACCGAAGATGGAGCCGAAGATGGAACCGAAGCTGGAGCCGAAAATGGAGCCAAAAATGGAGCCGAAGATGAAGCCGAAGATGGAGCCGATGATGAAGTCGACGATGGAGCCAAAGATGGAGCCAAAGATGGAGCCGAAGATGGAGGCAAAGATGGAGCTGAAGACGAAGACGAAGATGGAGCCGAAGATGAAGTCGAAGAAAAAGCCGAAGATGGACTCCTACATGATGTCGACGATGGAGCCAAAGATGGAGCCGAAGATGGAGGCAAAGATGGAGCTGAAGATGAAGATGAAGGAGAAGAGTACACTGAAAACATGCCAGAATTGGTAAATAACAACATGTTTTATGCCATGGGACCGTACGACAAAGAAGACGACGAAGAAGTGAATTTACGAGAAAATGCCGAGGTTGAAGTCCTCGAGGAATCCGAAGGGGCTGGTGGCTGGTGCGAACCTCTAGTCACTCTGTAGGTTGGGCACCATCAAATTTCCTTGAGAAAGTCCAAAGCCTGCAAGGAAATGTGGAAGCTAGCAGCGTAAAAGAACTGCCCGAGGAAAATTATATTGAGGGTATGCCGATAAGACCGCCGAAGTCACCCAGAATCCTCAAGATGGCAAAGGACATGTGCATAGAGAAGAAATTCTGGTGTTATATCCAGAAAGGCAAAAATATGGACACTTGTCCACTTGGGAAAGGTAAAGATATGGATTCTTGCCCACTTAATGAGCAAGAGGCAAAGCTTCAAAGCCCCAGCGGTTTAAATACGGAGAATAATCAGCCAGCTTTGGAGGCAAAAGAGAAAGATAAGGAGGTAATGACGTTCACGTTTGATGATTACGAATGTGATCTTGACAGTGGAATTTGCGTGAGAAGACGCCACAAATCTGCAGGTGTCAAATACGTACCCAGGAATAACGCCCCTCCTGGCCAGGGCCCCGGTCTCACTGAGAGATCAGAAAGTGTGCCAAGCTTAGCTGAGTCAGAGGACTTTGATGACTTACCTTCTGGTTAAATTTAGTTGCAACCAAACTGGAATTAGCTGTAAAAAACAAAAACAAAAAAAACAAGAGAATATAGAACCTGTCCAGTCAAGTTGACGCTACATGTACAAAGAGTACAAAATAACGGCTTTAGATCTTGGACATATTAACTATGTCGTGATTTCCATAAAGGGAATAGTGCTGAAAAACATTTGTGAGTTTTTTGCCCCTTGGCCTGTCAACTACCGTTGTTCATTATGACGGACCCTCGCTGTCCGCAGTGAAACAGTAATACCGAAGAAAACCCGATACGGTAACGATTCTTGGAAGTGACGTTAACTTTTCAACCCTGCCAACAATTTCTCAAAGTACCGAAAGTTGAGGCCATGAATATTGGCCATGAGTCATGCTTAGAATCCTATAGTGCAGGTTAAAGCTCCCACTTCTTCCACCCGTTCAATATTTCCTGGCCATGTGAGGAAAATTGAAGCAACTTCGATAAATTAGTGGTGAGGTGAACGTTTTAGAAAGAGGGGCCCCTTGGCCAAGTCGTCAAATTTCAGGTCCAACACATTGCAATAGTGCCTTATGGCACGGTGTGATGATATCTTGTGATAAAGTATCAATGAAGTAGTTACTAGTCGAGCTTATTACAGAACTACAATTCATAAACTCTATAGAAGCCATACACATTTCTGATCAGAAAGCCATCTTCCGATTGTATGAAAACGAGGCTATGCGAAAAACCTTAGCCTCATTTCCATGCAATCGAAATATGCTAGCGATTTTTTAACAATTAAAAATCGTGTTTTTATGGTCTGACCGTCGCTCATCCTCTCTTTTCTGGATTTACAACAAGCGTAACAATCAGTGGCGTTCAGTTAGGTTTTATTTGTATACACTTGAAGGTAGAATTATCTACCATCCTACAGATTTACTCTTTATAATTCTTGTTGCATTCTGATGAAAATAATTGTACAATTGAACCTCGGCTAACGGACACCTCCCCAACCTCGTTCCCAGGGTCTCTCATCTTCCCGCCCTCCAGGGGGTGGGACGATGAGAGACCCTGGGAACGAGGTTGACACCTCCCATATGCGACATCTCTCGTCATGGTCCCAGCTAATCTCGTACCCAGATCACCCTCTGCCACACAGAGTGGGATCTGGGTACGAGATTAGGTCCCAGCTACATACAAACAGTGCATTTTCAACTTCCAAAGGTGTCCGCTCACGAGAGGTACGACGGTACGTGTATTAAAACAAATGAATTAGCTACACGCCTCTGACTATAGGTTTTCCCTCTATATAAGACTGCAATGAATCATACAGAAATAAAGAAAACTTCATTTTTCACACGTTTCTTTAAAATTCACACCGCTGACACCTAAAAGGAGCTACGTCACGGATGGCCCATCTTGAAAAAATTGGCCAATTTTTTCAAGTTCGTCGTTCACAATCCATCTTAATCTTCTCCATTCTCAGCCATCCTTGTTCCTGTTTGGTTTATTATTACCGCTTTGGTGTTTTTCTACGTTAGAAAACCATTATTTTGAGGCTTTCTTCAATTTGAAGGCCGATTTTGCACTTCGCAAAAATGGCTTAAATTATCGTGACATAGCTCCTTTAACTACTCTAATGACAATCACGTGGTTATTTAAAATTCACACCGAATATTTTATTATTTGTATTTAAAGCCCGGGCCAAACTTGGATGAGAGTTGCTGAGAGTTAAGCTCTCATGAGAGTTTTCTTTAACTGATATTGACTATCATCACCTCGGGCCAAACGAGAGTCGTGGACGACTCTCAAGAAAAATTTGAACAGGTTCAAATTCGATGAGAGAGTGCATGGGAGTTTCAGCCAAACGAGAGCCGCGAGAGTTTTAACTCTCAGCTACTCTTATCATCGCTTGGCCCGGGCTTAAAATATTGCGTAACTATAAAACTCTGAGATAGTAAAAGATCTTTGATTGAGGCATTCTTTGTTTATGATATGGATCGGAAAGGCCTGTTTTCCAATAACGTCCAATATTATACGACTTATACATCATATCGCTATTCTACCATGGCATACCTAACTGAACAAAGATACTAATGAGTAATGTTGGGTTTATCATACCACTAATGTAACAAAGATCACAGATATTATATATTTATATGCTGCCACAAAAATTTACCAGCATTGAATGACAGTGCTTGGTTACTTCCAAAAGCACACTCAACCAATGACCAAATCTAAACAACACACTCTTAAAACGCTAAAGCAAATTGATGATATGAACTTAAAGTGTATATGACAGATATTTTTTTTATTTGCTTGATCGAATTTACATGGGATCTTGATATAGTTTTTTCTTCGCCGCGTTTTAGCCAATCTCTGTACTGCGCACGTGTTCGACCCCATGTTTCAACTAACGGACGCCAGATTCTTGGAAAGTCCGGTCTTACTGCGCAAGTCAGGCGGATCACTCTATCCCAGAGGTCCTTGTTGGCCGCTCCACCGCTGGACAAGGGTAACGAGGACTCTGGGAACGAGATTGCGTTTTAGCCAGCTAAAAGTATCCGAGAATTCACTAAACCGCGCACAGTGGGGAAATGGGGCTAGTTGGTTGTCACGTCATCAAACCAAGAACGTTACTTTCGGGGTTTCCCTGTTATGTTCTTGTTTTGTGTCAGAAAAATGGTCCACAAATGTGTCGTGTATGGCTGCAGCAACGTGAAAGCTGACGAAACTGACTAACTCATGTAGATTCTATCAAGCAAATAAAAAATATATGTCATATACACTATTCTGCAACCGGAAGGTTCATGAGGGGAATCAAATAGCCTTTCTTTCTCTTTCTCCCAACTAGAGAGCCTGTTCTCTAAATAGAAAATAGCTTCATGCATTTGACAAGATTCCTCGCATGAGCTTCCATTGACAGCTAGTTGCAGTTCAAGTTATGTGGATGATTTCGTGACTATTCATAATACGTGACGCCAATGCTCTCTGCGTCACGCACGGGAAAGCTAAATATTCCGTAATCCATTTAATTGTTTTAAATATTCCATAACCCAGTTTATCTGAGATTATGATTGGATATATCCCTAAAATAATTTTGGGAAATAATTATACTTAATTTAATTTAAATTAGGCATTCTAATTTCAACAAATAATTCTAAATTCTAAAGCAATAGATGGGCTTCGCAAGTCGTTCCAAACATGACAAAACAAAACTAAAACAGCGAGAAATAATGAAATGAGACAATTTTAGATCAACAGTGTCTGTTTAACACGATTAAGTAAATTTAATACCACCTGAACATAAGTCGTAATATATATAAACACCAGAGGGCGAAAAATCACCTTTGCTATGTACAAAGATCTACAAAGGTTGAGCCAAACCGTTTTTATTTGCAAACCTTTGTTATATTGGCAAAGGCGGCCTTTACGTAACATCAAGTTTCAGGTAATCAGCGATAGCCAAAATGTGCAGTCAAAAACCGGTTTCCTTGATCAATGCTTATAGCCTCTCATCCCCTACTATATACTCAGTCCGAAGTTCCCGTAAGTGGACACTCTCGGGAAGCAGAATAAAATGTCCGCAACAGCTGGCCTCTTGCGGGAATGTGTAAATACAGAGTTTTGTATGAGCTAGAGTTCAAACTGGGTTTTGTCAAGGCGGCCGTAAGTAGAGCTGTCCACTTACGTGAGTGCCCGTTCAGAGAGCTTCGACTGTACTAAACTTATACTAAAATCAGTTCGTCAAGGGTGCTCGTACGGGTAGTCCTAAAAAGGTCTGGAAAGGACTGTTTTTGGACTACCCCGGATGATCACACTAGACGAACGGCTAAAAAAAATATATTCCTGGATTTAAACCATTTCCTGTATAATACTAAAAGCCTTATAGTGTCTCATGAAAGACAGATACTTCCTTTTCTAAAGCTATTAAAAGCCCAGGCCAAACAAAGAGGAGAGTTGCAGAGAATATTGGCTCTCATGCGAGTTTTCTTCAACACTCATCGACTATCATCACCTTGGGTCAAACGAGAGAGAGAGAGAGATTCACAAGAAAAATTTAAGCAGGTTCAAATTCGATGATAGTCCAGTTCTGGCCCCTCTCTGTCACGCAACGCTACGCTCACGCGGGCGTAGCGTTGCGTGACAGAGAGGGGCCAGAACTGGACTAATTCGACGAGAGCGCACGAGAGTCAATGAGAGTGCATGAGAGTTCTAGGCCAAACTGAGAGCGCATGAGAGTCGCTGAGAGCGCGTGAGAGTTTCAGGCCAGTCTCAGTAACTCTCATCCTCGTTTGGCCCGGGCTTAAGAACACACTTGACCTTGTTTAAGTGGGGACATCTTATTTTTTGCGGATATCTTCCAGTACCATGCCATCAGCAAGAGAGTATTCCTGGTCGTTCTGCGACTTGTTGAGATACTCGGCGATGAAATACCCGACCAAACTGATGATCAACACGACCAACAGAATAATCAGCTTGACAGTGATGCACAGGAACTTGGCGTAAGCAAAGGCGAGCACAAAGCCAAGCGATTCCCACAGACGGTAGTTGGAGAAGGCTGCCTCTTGGTTGTCGTGAAAGAACACACCGTACATGGCTGCGAAAAATACATTTAATATAAACAAACTGTCTGATATACACATATAAATTCAGCTTCATACTGGTATCCGTATCAGACGGTGTTAGGTCGGGAATTTCGGGCTATAGAGCGGTTTTCAATTGAGTGCCAAAAGTAATAAGGATTGCTTTGGTTTTACTTTACTACGCTCTGTGATTGGTTTAAAAAACTCGCGCCACCTACTCAACCAATCAGATGCAAAACCAAAACCAATCGCGACTTGTTCACGCGTTTTCCCGCGCTTGTCGCCGGTTGCGTGTATTTGCTTCAAGTTCTCATTAATTCATCGTGCTGTTGTGTTTGTTGTGATTGGCCGTTGTAATTGCTTTGGTTTTGGTTTTACGACACTCAATAGCTGTTATTACAGTTGAGCCCGCAGTCAAATATTCTTCTGTTTTTAAGAAGTATGCAAACGAGTTAGGCTCGATTTCCGCCACTCTCTCAAGTCCGGTCTTCGTTCTGGCTCATTTTTCCGAACAGCGGCTGGCAATCGAGCCTACAAATGAGGCTAATGGGCCAATACAATACCAGATTGACCCTTTCGCCTCGTTTGCATGTCAAACCGCTGACCGTCTGTAATAACTGCTATTGAAAACCGCTCTATTTGCCGAGTACTGTTCTAAAACCCTGAATGAACCGTTAATGTTGGGCGTCTTGTGGTCTTACCGTTAATCTGAGTTTGCCAAACTGCGTCACAGTATCCCAACAGAGCAGCAACAACATAAAACACCCACACCAGGTGGGGGTCAGGCCTCCAGATTAGCAGGATAATAATGGCGGCAATATGAATCACCGATCCGCTGATGAAAATAGGAATTCTCCCGGTGTACTTGGTCAGGCGGCCCAGCGTGAGAGAGAAGAACGCGTCCGTGGCGCCAAAGCATATCATCACGAATCCGACACGATGGATCCCGAGTGAACACGTGACAAACGCCTGAGTGAAATAAATTAGAAATACAGGGAGTGAGATCATCCTTACTGAAGCATTAAAGGAGCTATGTCACGATATTTTAAGTCATTTTTGTGAAGTGCAAAATCACCTTCAAATTGAAGAAAGTCTCAAAATAATACTTTACTAAGATAGAAAAACACCAACAAGGTGATAATAAACCAAACAGGAACAAGGATGGTTGAGGATGAAGAAGATTAAGACGGATTGCGAACGGCGAACTTGAAAAAAATAACCAATTTTTTCAAGATGCGCCATCCGGGACGTAGCTCCTTTAAGACTGTATAGACCATTCAGAGAAGTATTCCCCAATACATGGGTCTAAAAATACCTTTCACAGCATGGCGTGAAACTATTAATAGATTTCAAAAAATTATCATGGGGCACGAGGAATTCTTCTCTTAATATCATTCTCGTTCCCAGATCCTCTGTTTCTTTTGGTCACGTGGTTGGTCACTCTGGTCTCAGCCGTTACCGGATGTCCGAAAATTCCGGACATCCATTCATTAATTCGTGTTGCGCATTCATTTTTTATCAGCCAATGAAAAAATTCGATTTTTTCCTTGCGACCAGGGCTACTCGTTTCCGGCGCAAAAGAAAAATAAACGAGGAGCTCTGGGAGCGAGGATGCTCTTAGATCATCCTCTCTTGTTGATGGGCTTAATTAATCGAGAGGGAGGCTTATTTAAAAAATTGAGGTTCTAGATACACGACTGAGTTGAGATACCTAATCAGAAAACTCCACTGCGGATTAGAAAATAGAGAAGCCGGACCTGGACCTTAATCTTTTAAGTTTGAGCGCCGAGGAAAAGGTCAAATATTTTATTTTACCTGGGTAAAATCGCCAAACGTAAAGGCCTGTTCCAGTCCGCTGAAAATGGTCAGCGGTAACACCAGAAGCATGCGCGGGTCCCTCAAGTGTTTTACGGTGGCGATGAGCAGTTGCACACTGGACTCTTGCTCCTTTCTTCGGTCCAGGCTCCCGGTGAGTCGGTCAAGCAATACGATCACCAACAGCACTGCGAACACGCCTGTACCCACGTAAATACTCAGCAGTCGGATCACGAGTTTATGGTCGTACTCGTCGGTTGTGTTGGTCAGTTTGGGAGGGTCCGTGCAGAAGCGCGCGCCACACACGTCCGCGGCGTTCTCACGGAAATGGTCTTTCACTCCCTCCTGAAGGATCAGTGAGGAGATCAGGTTTCCCCAGATTTGGCCGCTCTGGAAGATTAGGAAAAACGTGCCGAAGTATCGCGTTACGACCGCGTCTTGCGTCTCACTGCTCAGCTCTGAGTAGCGGATTGCAGTAGTGGTCAGGTAGGAACATTTTGAGGACCAAAGAGGTGCTGCGCACATACCTGAGAAGAGGGCAAATTAAAAACCTTAGCCGGCTACTACTGTGAGAGGCGCGGTGGCCTAATGGTTAGCGTGTTGGACTCCGGCTCGAGCGGTCCGGGTTCGAGGCCTGGTCTGGGTCATTGTGTTGTGTTCTTGAGCAAGATACTTAACTCTCACAGTGCCTCACTCCAGTCTCCATCCACGAATAAATGGGTACCGGCGAATTGTCAGGGCGCGAGATTTCCACGCGCTCTCCCGCTCGATCTGAGAAAAATTAGGGACTACTCGTAGTCTAGCCTGACAAAAATATGCTGGGGATAACCTGCGATGGACTAGCATCCCATCCAGGGGGAGTAGCGATACTCCTAGTGCTGAGTTGGAAGATCAGTTGGGCTAAGAAACTGTACTTGTTGTTTAATTTTTGATTAGTATTTTATTCCGTCGTTACACCTTTGATGTGGGATTTGCGAAAGCAAAAATTATGTGGAATCTTCTCTATGAATCAACCATCCGACTCTGTAATTCTAACAATGCTTGTGTATGTCGAAAAAAAGACAAGTAAGTGTAGTGGGAAAATGAAGAGTTACGGGTGCCGCCATCTTGAATATGACAAAAGGCCGTACAACACACTATGACGTCATTCAATCCAACATGTCGACCTCAGCTATCGGCTATATTTATGGTAAGTGTTTCAAGAAATAATGTTTCCTAATCTACACACCCAGCCTAGTCCCTAGTCGTTCTCTTCCTCTCTCGAGCGAGCGAGCGCGAAGTACACGTAAGGACCTGGGAACGGGTTTGCGTCTGTGTCATTCGATGACGTCATGAAATTTCGCGCCAAATCGAGTAAGCGGGAAGGGAACGCCTGGGTACTAGGCTGCTACTCACCGATTATTATAGAAGCAGGGATAAGTGTTCCCCACCTGGCGTAGTAATTGGCCACCGTGTACAAAACGTAACCAGTCATGGATAACACCAGAGCCCACTTGCAGCCGAGTCTACCAATCACAAAGGGGGGCACGAAAATACACGAGACAATCAGGGCGCCATAAATCACGCTCAGCGAGACTAGGCCCAGGCCCTCAACCTTGTTCAAACTGCTCTGCAAATTCTGAAGCGATTGAAAGGCGGTGAAAAGGAACAAAAAGCCCAAGCTAATGACGTACACATTCTTGGTGATCTTTCGTTTTTCTTTCTTCGTTGCTTGGGTGTTATTCGCTCAGCTCCTTTGGCGTCCTCGGTCCCAACTAAATTCTTGGCGCTTGCTGCTCTGGCATCTTCCAGCGGCTCTGTCATTGTATATCTTTCTCTCAAACTGTTCGAAAAAGTTAAACTATGTTAGACTTAAAATCGACTTTGTTTAACGAGGGAAACACTTAAAGAAGCTATGTCACGATTAAGTCATTTTTCTGAGAAGTGCAAAATCACCTTCAAACTGAAGAAAGCCTCAAAATAATAGTTTACTAAGGTAGAAAAACACCAAAGAGGTAATAATATACGAAACAGGAACAAGGATGGTTGAGGATGGTGAAGATTAAGACGGATTGCTAACGGCGAACTTGAAAAAATTGTCCAATTTTTTCAAGATGCGCCAACCGTGACGTAGCTCCTTTTACAGTCTCGCGACTGTTAAGTGTTAAGCCCAAGAAACAGACACCTCATAACTTATCAAAACAGCGCGGAAAGATAAGCAGTGTTTAAAAAAAAAAATAACACTGTTTTGGCGGCTATCCTAAATTCATTGCGCAACCTTATTTAAGGCTCAATGTAGCTCAAATGTTGGGTAATCTCCTTGGCAGTGAGTCGTTGTTTGGATCGTCACGCAACGCTTCTGTCCACTAAGTGTTGCGTGACAACACAAGTAGGTACGCGTGCAAGGGGATGTAAACGTTCAAGGATCTTGGATGTGACTGTGGAGATGCGTCCATACAATGCAGATTTCCCTGCAATATTACAGACCAGCTACGAAGAATGGATATTTTTAAACGACCCTTACACACAGCTGGGGCTCGGGACATAATAGTTACGCTTACACCAAGTACTATCCCGTGGATCATTGGCTTCCTGTAACAGGTCTAACAGGAGCCGAAAAAATAACGTCTGTGAATATGAGCCGACTGATCAAGTTTCGCGACGTCAAAACAACGGGGGTGGGGGTGGGGGGTGGATTTCCCCTTATCTCTCGGATCCTTTCGTTTTGCCCTTCTCTCCATTAGGGAAGCCGTTCCCATGCTAGGCGGCGTGATTCACAATAGCCTGCGTGCAGACGTCTCCATTTCCTTGCTTCAAGCGGAAAAGTTTCGTCTGCGAACCGTAACGCCGTTGCCACTTTTACGACTTCATTACATGTAATTAAGGTTGCGCAATGAATTTAGGATATCCGCCAAAACAAAGTTTAAAAAAAAATCACTGTTTACCTTTCCGCGTTGTTTTGATAGGTATTAAAAACATGTTTTTGGCTGTTTCTTGGGCTTGACACAATTAAAATTCACTCTACGGCTGTTTAGTTCGATGTAGGCCGACAGTGAGTATAATATCATCTATTTTTTATGCTTTTTAGCTAAATTCTACGTAGGAGTGTAAATCAGAGGCCTTGTATTTTGAATATTATGCAAAATATAGGGGCGTTGAGTAGGTGTACCGGAGGACGGTCAGGCACATGTCAGACAAAATGTCACGATAGAGAGAGCTGTGTAAACTGAGCTTGATGTTACTAAGGTTATTAACAATGGTTAATATGAATTTGCATTTTATGAAGTCTGTATGACTAAGCGACGATTGATCGAATCGAACCAAGAGAGAAACATTTAAAAGCAACGTAGAAATGTTCTGGGCTTCGCCGAAGTGAAGCTTTTATATGAATCTTTCAGTCGATCTGGCGTATATGTAAATATTAAAATTGATAACGATTTTTAAAGCCACTGAAACGAAACGAACGATGTCGATTTCAAGAAGAAATCAGTGTACTTGCTAAAATGATCGATTTTCACTTCTTTTTTTACTCCGATCGAATGAAATAACGAGATCATCCAGAGTATATCAGCATTACAATTCTATCCCTTGACTCAACATTGATCAACAGATAACAAAAGATATCATCTGATGAAACGACTTCTGAATGGAGCTATGTCACGACAAGCTGGCACTACACCCGGACACTACACGCTGTTTTCATTCCCTCAAAGTTACGTTTTGCGGCCTTTGCGAACCAGTTATCGGGGCGCAATGTAATTGTTATACATTATAACATACATAGTGCTTTAATACTATGTTGTACTTTTCTTTTCAAAGGGGTTGAAACACTAATCCCACGACAAACAACAGTCGCTTTTATGTATTAGAAATTCAAATTGAAAATTGAATTGTAATTATGTTACATTATGTTACATTACATCGGCTGGTGCCCTTGAAGGGGCTTCTTTGGACGTAATTAAGCGATTTGATGGCTTTTTCTTTTCGAACTGGGCCAGCAGGTGTATCAAGGCTCGCTAAAAAGGTCATAAAATGGGCGATCCACAATGCTATACAATTGTGTACTGCTCGCGGTCACGATATTGGATTTGCATGCAAGGGTGAATTTGCGGTATTTTCCGCCTGTTAGCACCTTCACCTGGATAGAATTGAAATAATGTAGCACTGTACATACCTGCAACAGTGTAAGGGAAGGTTTTTGAGCAGCACTTCCAAGTTATTTAGACGTTGTTCTTCCAACGATCGCCGCCTCCAAAGCCTCGAGGCAGACTACAAGTGTTTGAAATATGAGCATAAATATTGTGACGCGAAAAGGGACTGGAACGGGCGGGGGCAAACTCCGCGGGAAAACACTCTGTCAATTTCTCTATTGTTATGTGGTGATTAAAGTCAGATAAGTCTCTCCGTTTCTTTTGGTCACGTGGTTACTAGTTTCCGGCGGAAAGAAAAAAACGAGGGGCCCTGGGGACGAGGATGCCATAGGTCCCAGAGTTGAGCTCTGGGTGGAGTGCAAGCAGTTTAAAAATATATAAATTGGCGAGTCGCTTCCGGTGGATTTTTTTATATTTTGTTACCCTGGAGATGCAGAAAGTTTCTCAAAATAGCATAGGAAGGGACACAAATCTCTCCCTGATTACAGTTTGTGGTCGTTTGTATACTGTTTGTCACGGTAACTTGTAAGGGATGGACCATTTTATTTATTTATTTATTTATTTTTTTTTTTTTGGGGGGGGGGGGGGGAGGGGGAGGGGGAGGGGGGGGTTGGGTAATTACCAAAAAACTCAAGACGAAAAAAAATTCGAGCTCAGAAAAATTGCCCATCCCCCTCCCCCTCAAAAAAATGGTCCATCCCTAAGGGATTACGAGCTGACTCATCGCAATTTTGGGTGGGGTGTGCACCCTTAAATTCACCCGGTCCGACGATTTGTACCCTTCTTCAGCATCGCGGCATTAATTAATTATTCCATTAATTAATTATTTGATGATTATGACCATATCGGTTAGCTGATATAATAAATGTTTCAGTCGTTTGTTTATTGATATTGAGTAGATTCTACTACTGTCACACTCTCGCTGCTGTATATTGCTTCAAGTACGGAATTCCAGGCTCTAAACGATTAGACTACGAGCAGTCCCTCCGTTTCCCAGCTTAGTCCGTCGAGCGAGAGCGATAAAAGACTCGCCCCCAGTTTTTCGCGCGGCCATTTTCCGAAAGAGGGACTGCTCGTAGTCTATCTACTAAACGATTAAATATCGCTCACTGCGGTGCCCCCGATATTACTGCCGCCATTACTGTAAAGGGCCGGCTTCATAGATATTAATCTGTTCTGAAGTAAAACGAAACATTGTTTGCAATGTAGAACTTACGCGGAAATAGTGTTTTGTTTTAGCTGACACCCACCTCCGGGCGATGTGTAAATAAATATTGTTGACCTAACTTGAGCTCAGGTTTTATTGACTCAAGGTTTGACTAGCTCTGGGAGTGAAAGGGATGCCATTTTTTAGATTTTCTCAAAGGAGTTGTAAAATTTAGGGAAATAAGAAATATTGAAGATTTAATGTAGTTTTAAAATTAGAATTTGAAGTTAAAAATTAGTAGATTGACATTGACAGACAGTTGATAACCACGCAAGAGCACCCGCGTGTGTGTTCTAAAATATTTTTTTTCCTTCTATCCCTTCTTTAAACCTCTTAAAATTTCATTGAAATTCACGTTTACCTCCGCTTAAGACACCACCAACCAAGACAGTCTCTGGCGTGGAAGGTCTCAGTTATTTATTCTTCCAGCTAGTAGGTTCAGATTACAAGTGAACTGGGCATACTAACAGAACTTCAGACCTGTATTTATGTGGATTATCTGATTTCACAAGTTCTGTCTTAAAATAAATAATATTGTTATGTATAAGATGACTTCAGCTGCTCAATGCTTTACGATGAAAATAATTTAAAATAAACTAAATTTGTAAAGCGTAGTTTTTCCTTCGGCGCGACTCCACCAATAATTGTTCGCTTGGATGAGATGGAGTTTGCTCAGCAAGTTTGTGGTCACACTATAATATGAAATTTTAAAAGGTTACATGTAACCATTTTTAGACGCAGGGCCCCTATAGAGTGGTTAAGTGTGACGTCACAAATTTTCAAATTATTTTTATCAAGCCTTAAAATACCATCATTAGATAAAGATTGCTGCTGTATGATCAGCCACAAAATTTCAACTTGTTAGCACGAATAGGACAGAAGATATAGAGGTTTAAAGTTTGGTACCGTCTCATAAAAACCTCTCTAATTTGGCGTCTGTTCTAAACTGAAGGAACAGACGCAAAATTAGAAGGGTTTGTATGGAGCAATTAAAACCTGAAGTGCCCATATCTCGGCCACAAATTGTAATGGAGAGCTAATTTTTGGCAAGTGGACGTTTTTTGGCATGCTTAATCGGAATAGCTTTCATATTAAATTTCATAATTTCGCAAATTTAATTTTTGTGACGTCATAACTTTAGTACTCTATCGGATACCAGCCTTACTGAGCTGAATGGGCCACCGGCCCTGCTTAAGGCGGGACTTAACCTAAATTCCAATGAAATGTTAAGAGGTTTAAAGAAGGGTTAGAAGAAAGAAAATAATTTTTGGAACACCAACAGACAGTTGATACCCACGCGGGTGCTCTTGCGTGGTTATCAACTGTCGTCAATTGTCAATCTACTAATTTTTAACTTCAAATTATAATTTTAAAACTACATCAAATCTTCAATATTTCTCATTTTCCTAAATTTTACAACTCCTTTGAGAAAACTATTTCCTCCCAAATATACCCAAAAATCACCCAAAAATTTACAAAACACATAGATTCATGGGACGAGCATAGAGTTTTTGGATTGCTTGAAACGTGAAAGAGATATTTCCATTTAACCCATGTTAAGTCGCGGAAAAATGGCATTTAGATTAAGTCCCGCCTTAAATAAAGATGGCTTACTTACAAAATCTCCCCGGCACGTCTTGTTTTACATATATTTCCCAACACCAAAAGACAAGTTTTTCCGGGTCTAAAAATCCCCAAAATGAACTTCATAATTGCGCAAGGTACCGCTAAGAAGAAACAGACGTAAACACATCTTCTTTTACCAGTATCGTTAAAAGTTTTTCTGCTGTTTGATCATGGTGATTTCATACTGATGATACTGTTTATTGTACATGAGTGGTACAAGCTCCCCTAAACGGCCACCTATTCCTTATACTAGTAAGGCCCAGTTCAGACGCCGTACTTCACATGAGCCGAATCGAATTCGAATTTAGGCCGACCCAAATTAATTTAGACTGGCTGAATTGATTCAAACGCCGAGCTTAATTCAGCCGAACTTAATTTAATAGGGAAAAATTGCTGTTATATTGAAAAATACATTATAATAATTCATGCATTTGTTTCGGCTCGTGTGAAGTTCGGCGTCTGAATCAAAGCCGGTCCACAGCCGTTATTCCCGGCTGAGCCAGGCGGGAAGAACGGCTGAGCAGATCCGAATTCAATCAGCCGTTCCGAATTGATTCAGACGCCGTACTTCACATGAACTTAATTCATCGAATTCGATTCGGCTCATGTGAAGTACGGCGTCTGAACTGGGCCTAAGGTCTAGTAAGTAAGTGCCTGCTAGTGGCCTATTACGGGGATCGTAAGCGGCCAGCTCCAGTTGAGGACATGTTTTCTGCCGGCCGGGGTTTTCTGCTTCCCGAGGGTGTTACGGGATCGAGCTTCGACTGTATCACCATCAGCATATCCAGTTTGTTTATAATTTTTTCGCCGGAGCACCGTTTCTCTTAGCGGTCCTTGCTTATACGTCAAAACGAATAGATAATTCGAAAATTCCCAAATAGTGAATAGACCCATGAGCGAGGCTCAACTTAGCCTACGTGCAGATGTCTCCAATTTCCTTGCTTCACGCGGAAAAGTCCGTTTTCCGCATGAAGCAAGGAGTAGGAGACGTCTGCACGCAGGCTAGGCTAGAACTAAAAGTAACGGGATAAAATTATAGTAGTTCCAGGGTTTCAAAGACCCTGTATAACTAAAGCTTGAACTTTTAGTTCTCAGTAAAAGTGTCCTTTAATTATAGTACGTGAACTGGATTAAATAGCTCCTCAGTAAATACAATGCGAGCAAACTTTCCCTACGTGCCCGTCTTTGTGATCTAAACAACAGTGTTACGAGTTAGCATCTCTTCTTCTATTGGGCTTTGAGCTTCGTCTCCACTTTGCTCCATCGATGCAACACTCAAATCTTCCCTTGTGACACTGGGACGTTTGCAGCAATATATTGTGTAGTCCTCTGGCCAGGCCTCCGCTTGCTCCACGGTCTGGGGCATGGGGCTGTAACGCGTCTCTGGCAGCCAGAGAGCCATGATGCCCGCGATGATTCCGACAACGCCAAATATGACCAGCGGCAGCGTTTT
>MU827785.1:1599908-1633792 GCA_029204205.1 Desmophyllum pertusum | reverse complement strand
TCATGTCTAACCTCTCCTGGCTTGGCTTATCGAAAAAAGGAATTTATGGAGGATATGGTCCATTATTTCTGCAGGCACACTGATGGCTCATCAGCCCTATCTTGTGACAGGCAGGTTTTGCTCCACAGTGGGCTGGAGGGGGAAGGTTTGGTTGTTGTTAGCCTATTCAGGTATTCCGGGATATGGGGGAGTGAAGCAAAAATACGCACAAAGTGTGACTATGGATTGAACAATTTCCTCACCTTTGTTTTGTGAAATTGTCGCTCTTCACACTTCGCGCATCTTTTCAACATCGCTCGCCCCACTATCCGGTACTACCTGGAACAGGCTAGGTTACTGGCAGGTTCTTATAGGGGCACTTGCGGGTGGCATACATGTAGGGCATTTGTCATGGATCAGGTGAAAAATTACCACTCTAACACAGCCGCATGTGACTCCATTTAAGACTGTTTCAGCTTCTATATCGCCAGTGCTTATAATTAATGTAATTTCTGGACACAGCTTGCTGATAATGCAACATTTTTCCCCTTTGAAAATCAGTGTCATCCAGGGTGCGGATCCATGAATTTTTTCCCAGGGTTTTCCCGAAAATTGTGAAGTTACACTTAGAGATGATAATTTTTTGAAGTAGAACGTCACTAGTTATCAATAAAAGGTGCGGAGTGCCTTTTAAACGGCGTAGCCATTTTCGGGGTAGCAATGGGAGGAGGTGGATGGGGGCATTCCCTTCCAATAATGTGGGGGAGGGGGTTTGGGAGGCTCCCCATTAAAATTGAGACTATAGGCTCTGTAAAAGTTCATTTTGGTGGATCCTTAAGATGGTTTTGCTATGGCTACTGGGGGAGATGCAAAACACCCACAGGTCCCTGATAGTGAGGTCCGGTACCCCCACCCCCCCCCCCTCACAACTCTCCCCCCTGGATCTAACCACTGTTTATCTATGCAAGCAAAAACTCGGACTTGTACAATCAAGTGACGATACATGTCCGTAACCTCTGTCCAGCTCCACTACTCTCTTGTTCAGCAACAATTAAACTGACAAGATCCAACATTTGCTTTCTGTTTAGCAAAATCATCCCTTGGGTCAAGAATCTAACTGAAACTTGTCAAATTCAATCATGGTAGTGGTTTATAAGAGCCAAGTTGGCATGCCTTGCAATGTAAACTTTAATATATCTTAAGTTTTTATCTAGACTCTGCATGTGGATGTACAGTGGAACTTTCGATTTCTTGAACGCTCCACGGGAAACGAAAATTGGTTCAAGGAAATCGGGGTAAAATTACAGTGAAACAAGTCCAAGGGAAAATAACTTTTGTTTAGTGAGTTATCGGGGTTTTTGAGAAATCGAGGGTTCGAGAAATCGGGGTTCCACTGTACACATTTCCATTACCGTAAAAGTTTCTCTATTTAGCTCGCCCCGTTTGGAAGATCAGATTATATAATAAGCCCCTTCTCTTTTAACCCCCCCCCCCCCCCCCCCCCCCATTAGAGGTCAGAGTTAAATATTACATATAGCATCTAAATTGATTTCCATCGGGCTGATGTAAAAGATGTTTCAGCAATATTTTCAGGTATTTCAGTCACTTTTGTAAAAACGTGGTTTCCAAAAAACGTCAATCTACTAACATCACAGATGCCTATGTCTGGCCGTTATCGCGACCTTTTACTGCCCAACTGTCTAAAACTTAGTCTGCAACATAGAAACTAACATCCCCTTTACTTAGAAGCAATGAATTCAATATTTTCCTTGGGCATGTGCAGGAATCAAAATTTGGACATCACCATGCTTCAAGCTTTTTGTTCTTTTTTTGGCCCTCTTTCTCTCCTTTTTTTCTCATTTTATTTTGTGGTTTTGTTGGCCTTTTAATACACCCTATTCCAAAATGGCTGTCAATTTAAAATTATTTTGTATGTATTTAAATTTGCCTCACTAACCTTGTTTTTGAGTTGATAATTCAAAATAATTTTTCTCTAGAACGAGGTTAGTGAGGCAAATTTAAATGCATACAAAAGAATTTTAAATTGGCAGCCATTTTGGAATAGGTTGTATAGAGCTTTTACAGTAATTGAACAATGTGTGGTGGAATAGCATAGACTGCTGACCACCATTGTGATAGCTGGTTTAGATCAAAGCTTCCATTTCCTGTTTGAAATTAACATGTTATATAGTTATATTTAATTAAACATTCTGAAACATGGATCTTTTGACATAACAGCTGTACACGTTCTCTTGTTATCCCTTGTTGCTAATACCACTACATATTATGGTCTGCACTCTCTACCTTACTATGGAAGTAAACTATGGAACTCCCTCCCCAATACCACCAGGTCACTGCCTACAGTTGGCCAGCTTTTAAATCGGCAGTTCGACATTCAGAATTTTATACTGACTGCTGTGCCTTTTGTAAATAGTTGTAAAATGTAATTATTATACACATTGTAATTCTATATGCTTATTTTATTATTCCATATATATTTTTTCTTATTTTAATTTCTCAAAGATATTTATTTAGCAATCTTGCTACCTTAAATTCAAGATGAAATAAAGGTTATTGTATTGTTGTATATATTGTACATGGTACATTGTAACGTGTTGACATAGCCCTTTTCTCTGCAAAGGAGAGTGTGTGATGGGTGGCTGAAAGATCCAACAAATAGACAAACCATTAGTACAGTGTATCAAGCAGTGTGGTTACTACTATTCCCAGCAGAGGTGACTAAATTCTTATTGCATGATAGCCATTTTCTTCACCAAGCAATCGGTAAAGTTGAACTTGCGATGATCAAATTTCAAGTCGCATTCGCCTGATTCTCGTCCGTTTCAAGCATAAAAAATCGCTTTCATGTCTGAAACTTGCTGACAGGGTGAACTTGATGATTTTTATCCTAGAAAAACACTACCTGGGGGGTCTTGGACCTGATCCAGACTGTCTCTTTTGGTAACTCTTATTTAATTGCAACAAGTGCTTTAAAAGTTAGATGATGGTAACAAACTAAGAATCAAGTCAGCACAGTCATACCTTTGGCTAGGACTTCACTTTCTTTGCCACGTACAACACTGACAGAGTAGATGAATGGATTATTCAAATGAAGATGCGACTTTTTTCTTATCTTGGAAATCAAGTCTAGGAACAAACAAAATAATATAAGTTCATTATAAGTTCAGTCAACGGCTTTACTGACAAAATGGCCAGTTCTGCAATGTTTGTTCAATATCTGGCGGGTCATTATAACCGAGTCCTTCAGACACGACAAAGGAAATGAAAGTTAACAGAAGAATCGTAGCCTGACTAATCAGATGCCTCACCACACACTCTCGATTTTTAATTTTGCTTAACAGAGATCTGTGTAGCGCTGCATCACCAGTCTTAGTCAATAGTGTGCATTTTTTTTAGTCGAATCATAGAGATCCCTTGAGAGAGAAAGAAGTGAGTGTGAAAAGAGATATGTCTGCCAAAGGAGCTATGTCAGGTTTGTGCCTTGAAAAATTTAGCCTAAAATTTTCAAGTTCGTCATGTGCAATCCGTCTTAATCTTCTCCATCCTCAACCATCCTTTTTCTTGTTTGGTTTCTTATTACTTCTTTTGTGTTTTTCTACCTTAATAAGCCATTATTTTTTAAGGTGATTTTGCACATTGCAAAATTTACTTAAAATATTGTGACATAGCTCCTTTAAGTCAGGCAACAAGAAAATTGCACAATGCCAAATTGTCACCTTTTTCTAGTTTTCTGGATTCACTAATTAACCTAAATAGCAACTTGGAAATAAATTGACTTTGTTTAATGAGGGTCACACTAAACAGTCTTGCAACTGACAAACCTGTGGCCCTTGGATCCCAGATCGAATTGGAATTTAGAAGTGTTGGTTTTTGAGGAGGGAGGAAAACCAGAGAACCAGCAAAAAACCGTCAGAGCAAGGAACGAGAACAAACAACAAACTCAACCCACATACGAAGCTGAGTCCAGGATTCAAACCCAGGCCACATTGGTGGAAGGCGAGCGCTCTCACCAATGCGCCATCCCAGCTCCCCACACACAGACCATTCTCGTCCCCAGAGGCCACGATCCTTTTGGTCAGCCACCAAGAATCGAGACCTCTGGCTGGTCCCAATTTGTTGAGCATGCTCAGGGTACTCGTTCTGTATTCTCAGCCAATCAGATTTGTCAGATTTGACGGTTAGTCCGAGATTCGTGGACTTCCGGTATTGGAACCGGCCAGAGGTCTCGATTCTTGGTGCTGACCAAAAGGATCGTGGCCTCTTGGGACGAGAGTGCACACAGAGTGTAAAGTACACAAATTATGTATGCTATGCTTACTTTGTCTTCAAGGAATGTGTCCCACCATATCTGCTACACATTGAAGGATGAACTTCGGGTGTTGCCTTTTAACCAGATCTATAATCCAATCTTTTGTCAGTTCTGGTATAAGATGCGACTTTACAAATGCATCAGCTTTATCGGGACTCTGATCAAAGAAGAAAACAGTTCACAATAAGAGTACTTCACTCTCACTGGAATCAAATCAGCTCAAAAAATTACGTATTCTTTGAACCTGTTCGAAATCAAGTTGGCAAATACCGTATTTCCTTGAATAATAGCTTGCACTGGGGGCGATTATTTCTTTTTTTCTCCAAAGGGGGCAATTATTGAAGGGGGGGGGGGGGGGGGGGTTAGTTATTTTCAAATACTGACCTCATGAGTATAAACTGCTCCCACCAGAGCAAGCACTGTTTGCCTTTCCATCAATTCCTTGGGTTGTCTCTAAATCAATAAAAACATGAAATTGATCATTATGTATCACAGACATTGTTAAATGGCAACACGGTACTCGCAAATCCTAGGTTGTAGATGCAATAAATGAGAACAATATAAATGAAGGGCGTGGTGGAAAAACAGCATTATGACAATAGAATTCTATTGTCATTAATGCGTTTTTCCACCTCGCTCAAAGAGTGATAAAGATCACGTTTCGATTCAGAGAATATATCAAACACTTTTGAGATTCATAGTGCTGATCGGCTATCCAGCACCTCGAATGTCGTCAAAAATACTCCACTGCATGTCATACAAATGTCTTGTTTGACTGCTGTAGTGCGACAAATCTGGTATCTTGCTTTGTCTCGTTCAATTCACGCCATAAAAAATGACTTTATGGCCAGAATCAAGCTGGATTCTCGCTATATCAGGCTATAAATTTTTCAAACGAGATTACATCCACTTATTGGTTTGTGTGAAGTCTAAAAAACAAGCCATTGCTCAGGCAATTGCATAGCAAACATGAAGTTTTATAAACTCACAGTATAAAGAGTTTTCTCTTTGATATCCCACTCCACGGCTTTTCTCCAATACATAATCATCTAGCAGAGTATTCTGGTACATCCCTACAACAAAAACATTCCAACCTGCTTGACTCTGATTCCTCATCATTAATTTAATCATGTACAGTGTACAACAAACTATCACTATAACCAATTCAATAGTCCCACGAGGTTGTTATTATATAAACACTGCATCCAAGGGAATTCTAAACACAGGGCTGCAAACAACAGTCGGTTATCGGACATTTATGGCTGACCAAAATTTGCCAATGTACGATGAAATCCCAAACTGTGGTCGACATAATGTATGGACATTTTATTTAATTATTTTTCAGGAATTTAAAACCATTCTTCTTGTTGACCAAACTGTACTGCAACCATGATTGAAGGATTGAAATTTTGAAGTAGAGTTGAAATTTTGAGGTGGAAGTGAAATTTTGAGATAATCACACATGCTCCTGGAGTCATCAAACTTTAAATTATGTGATTCAGTGCACAGAATAAACACTTATATCAAAATATGGATGGAGGTGGATATGGCTGGGTCATGCAAACCCATGCCATTGTACTTATATGGGGAACGGTAGAAAGGGAGATGGGTTTGAAAACCTGGGCAGAGATGGCAGCTGCAGTGGCCAACAGATCAAGTACAGTGTAGCTTGGAGATGGCAAGGAAAACGGTAGGTAAAGTCTTCCATGAGCCTTAGTGGCCCACAACTGCCGGAGCTTTATCCCGGTTTTTATTATTATTCTGTAGCATGAAGTGACTAGGAGTATTGCTACGCCCCTGGATTGGATGCTAGTCCATCACAGGTTACCCCCAGCATTTTGTTACCAGTACCCTTTATACTCTTGGGTGGAGAGAGGCACTGTGAGAGTAATGTATCTTGCCCAAGAACACAACAGTCCACCCCAGCCAGGGCTGGAACACGGACCGCTCGGTCTGATGTTCAGCGCGCCAAACATTAGGCCACAGCGGGGAATGCAGCCCATTCTCCACTAGGAGAGATGGACTTTCAAGTCAATCAAAATATGGACTCTGTCACACAACGATCCTGCTTATTGACAATATTAACCTCGATCACTTACCAGATCTCTGCTGCCTGATAGTTCAGGAAAGTTTTGATAGAGATACTCTACGACACACTTTCTCATAGTTTGTGCACCTAGAAATTATTTCAAACAGATATAATTCAGATAAAAGCTCACTACAAACAGAGCAATACAAAATAAACTGAAACATTATGAAGCCAGCTTAACCTTTCATTCCCAGAGTCAAACCTTGATTCAATATAATGTGGTTGTACCTTTTGAGGCTGTGGATGAAACCCTAGCATGTGACCATTCAATGAAAGCTATCGAGCAGTACTTTCATGTGGTGCTGTTTGTTTTTGACAATTTTGCAAAATGACATTCAAGATTTTCCCTCAGTTTTGAATTTAGCACTCTTGGTATTGAAAGGATTAAGTAGTTTCAAGTAAAGCACAGAGAAATGTCTTACCCAGAAAAGCCAGCTTTTCATTACATCTGTAAGACCGTGACAGTTTCTTACTATTTGCTATAAGGAATGACTCGTGAGTAAAAGGAGCTAGAAGGTCTTTATCTGGAATATCTACATGGATATTTGCACAAAATGCAATAATTTTTTCTGGAAATCTGTAGAAAAATAATAAAGTAAAATGAGACATACTATAAATGAAAATATGTCAATTATAATACATGCTATAAAGAACCGCTTGCAATCGCTCAGTTAACCTATGAGAGCAGCTGGGTTTTTTTCAGCTCTTGTTTCCCCCGCCATGGGTGAAACAAGAGCCAAAAAAACCGGCTGCTTGCCTCTCGCAGGCTATTGCTCAGTGGCCTCAAATAGCTAATCTATCCTCTTGGAAATAAGACGTTTACAGAACAACAAAACTGTACAGTTGATGACATGTGCGATTCTCCCAACTGATCATCGTATCTCTTTTAATGTTGGTTGGGAGATGTTGGAAGTATTCATCTATCCAAGACAATATCTTCAAGTTGGTGACAAATGATTTTATATTAATACAAGAGTGCTTCAAAGCATTAAATACCTGAGTCAGTCAAAATAGTATCATTTCCTGTATCCTGCAAAAATAAGATAAAAATATTATTTTAAAGGAAAGTAAGAAGCTAAACTGGAACTTCCAGGGGCCGGGATGAGGGGGTTCAAACCAAACGTCTTCTGTGGGGGAGGTATGGATATTTTTTGGAACCACACACTGGGATATACATGCATACTGTGTAGCACTAAATTTTTGTGGGTTCTAATTTTTGAGTGTATTTTTTCACAATCCGTAGCAAATGTTGCTGAAGATTTTTAGTGCAATCCACATAAATGTAGGCTATGCCAAAGATCTTTGGCATGGGCCAGTGTCAAAAGCATGCAGCGTACTGGAGTGCAATCATAGTCTTTTGCATATACTGTCTTGCATAAGCTGGTATGCAGATGACCTATTTTGGCATAGAGTTTTGAAAAACCTATGTAGGTGTGACATTTTGCATGCAGAACTGTCATAAGTAGCCAGCATTATGATCGGCAACTGCAGTGAAGATGGCCAGCTACTCAAAGTTTGAAAATAACTAAATAAAAAACAACAGCCACAGCAGGCTATCTGGAGTATTTGACCACCAACTTTCCTTGTGTAGCCGGCTGCTTCAAAGCTAATGACAGCTCTAGTTATTCACCCAGGTGGGAAGCAGGCGGTTTTGCTCCCATTCGAGTTTGCACTATCCGAGTTCGCACCATATATATTCTTTGTTCTATAAGTGTGAGGCCACACACAAACAAGACAAACAAATGGTGCGAACTCGGATGGTGTGAACTTGAATGGGAGTCAAACCTCCACAATTCCCCAAGGGATGCCCCAATGAAAGTGTTCACTGAAAAACTGATCTATTTTTCCAGGAATTGCACCTGTCAAGTTAAAAACCTGTATTTATTCATTTATTTATTTTGTGCTTATTTATTGTTTATTTTGTATTTATTTATATCGTAAAACCTATCAAGACTTACCGGATATTGAGTATTTGCTGTAGATTTCCACGACGTTTGTGAAGTCTTCGTGATGTCCGACCTCTTGTATCTCTGAAACCATGAATTGCCACAACAAACACACCGTGCTGTTGATACGGGGCGTACAAGTGAATTTGTTAACCAAGTCATTTGTAAATCTCCCCAGAAGAGACGTCCTCGCCAGCGGAAATATGGTTCTTGTTACACGGCTCATTATTGAACAGAAACCCTGCAGATCGAGTCGTTACTCTCCCAAGTTAACAAACAATTATGCCCTTGGCTTCGTTGGTAAAAATGTGTAGAATTTAAGCACAGGGGCAAGGGAAAATGTGCATAAAATTCATGTCTCTTCTCTGCCCATGGCCGCCATGTTGAAAATTAAACTACACGTGACCAGTTGGTCTCGTGGAAGACACCTCATGACGAATTATACCACATAGTGCAGATGACTAGTGTCTAGTCCCCGCGCCACTAATATCAGAGTGAGAAAATATTATAAACATGGAGGGGAAACTTTATAGATGAAACCATGGAACAAACAAGCCACAGAAAAGAAAAATGTTCTCCTTTTTATACCCAACTTGATAGGTCAGATATTATTCCACATTCTTATTGCTTATTTGTTTTAATCTTGTGTGATTCTGTTATGTTTTGAAAGAATTCCCTTGGGCTAAAATGAATGAATTCAATTTTATGAATAGTTTGATGATTACGGATTATGAGTTATTAAATTACATTATGAGCAAGACGTGACGATCAGGATATATTAAAAGAAGAATTATTATAAGTTAAAATTATCCTCTATGAATCATTGCCATCCGTGTTGAGGATCCCCTGACATAAAAATATTGTTGAAAAATATTTATGAAATAAGCTTATTCAATACCTGATTGGCTCAAAACCATAGAAAATTGCTTTGTGCTTTTATTTCATAAAAACAATAAAAAACGTTTTCCAGTGTTTCTATAGAGTTATGGCAACACTTTTTTGGGACTCTGCGGCTCGTGTTTCCACAGCATTTCTCGGCCAAACTTCACTTGTGTTACCATAACTCTATGGAAAACGTTTTCAATTTGGTATATAGAAAATGGTGTGCATACAGCCTGATGCAAACATGAGAGAAAGTTTGGGAAAAATCTGAAAGTTGATGTGCACCTGAGTCACAGGCGAGGGTTTACATATTTAAAGGTACTTTTGAATTCTCCAAAACTTTCTCTTGCGTTTGCATCAGGCTATGTATTTACAAGAAGCTGTCATTTTCTATTTCCTTACAAAATGTAAAGCCAACCAAATGCAATGAAGCCACAAGGAGCCTGTACACAATAACTTTTCTAAGTGTCTCTCCAATCTTTTTCCACAAAGAATCATAATTTCTCAAGAACTGCACTTGTGTTTTCCGCATTTTGCTTGTATGTATAGCAAGTGTGAATATCCTTGGGCTTATGTTACTTTATAATTTTATCTCATGAGCGTGATCCAGGCTTTATTGACTGCTATTTACTTGGTTAATAGTTCCTTTTTTTGTCCCCAAAGGCTATGTTCGTCTTGTCCTTTTACTGGCTTCATGGATATTCTTTACCAATCCAGTGCTTTTTCTGTCTTTCTACACAGCATCAGTCTTATTAGATGGTGAGAGAACTGTATACAGTATGATTTAACTACATTTTTTGACATACATGTGCATTTTGATCCATACTAAAATTAAGCAACATGGAAATATAGAATGTAAATTTCTTAGTTTAAAAATTACTAGACTAAGTGATTAAAATTTCTAAATTTATTCAAAGTTATTGTTCATCGTGGCATGATAGATAGATGAAACATTTAATCGTTTGTCTCACGATGGGGTCATTTTGAGGTGTTGATCGCTACATTTCAACTGCTTTACTAGTCGATTGTCTCTACATGTAGTTCCAGATTTATTTTTCCAAGTGAAAATTGATTTGTCTATAAATTATTAAGCAGACAAACCACAAACCACTGGAGAATGTCTGAGATTAAAATTCATGTTGAGCCTTGATCCCAACAATAAGACAAGTTTGTACAAATAATTAATTTTTTTCCAGGTCTTGATGGAATTGTAGCACGGCAACTGAATCAAACATCAGCATTTGGAGCTTGGGTACTTATAATAAATTTATTTTTACTTCAATGAGTATCTATTCTTACAGTACAACATTGCTGGCAACAGTCTACAGGTTCTGCATTGTCTTTCACCAATTTATACCACAATCTAGAGCCTGGAACAGATGGGATATGTACTCACATTTTTGCATTGTTTGTTTCTCAAGTTAGATGTTGTTACCGACAATCTTGGCAGAGGAATGCTGTGGACCTTACTTTATAAGGTAAATGACATCATTGCATGCATATAATTAGTCTATAGAGATTGAACATATTGGACCTTTTTAGGGTTGTCCATTTTGGAGGAGAAAATTGTTTTCAACCTAAAGTTGGCATATTTAATTAAGCTATTTAAAGGGACACTGTCCCGGCGTATTTGCTCAAAACTGTTATAAATGCACGAAATGGTCCCTATATCTATGAAATAAGAACTTAATAAACTCTAACTAAATGATAAAAAGCAATTTCTTCAAAAATTCCATACTGCAACAAAAATTTTGCAAAATTTCAAAGATTTCCGAGCCAAATTTGAAACTTTGAAAAACTGACATCCTGACAGTTTTTCAAAAATCCATATGGCAATCCATTTCCATCCTCGCTGTCGTTTGTCATCCTCACTTCCTAATGGGTTCCTGTCATTTGTCGAGTGCTATTCTACAGAATCAAACCATTATTGTTCAACTTCCTATGATCTAGATATGTTTCTGAGCTTCCCAAAATCATGCTAAAATCAGGACAGTGTCCCTTTAAGCTATTAAATTAAACTAAACTGCCATTTCTGAAGTACATGTACATGTACATTATTAGAAGTGGAGTAGCAATCTAATTTGTTAACACAGTCCATGTTACTTCTTGTTAACAGTGGGGCTACTTTATCAGTGCCTTGGAGTGGTTGGTATTTGTGTGTACACATACACTAGGAGCACAGTGGAGGAGCGCTGCCAAATCCACCCCTCCGTCATGGGTTCAAACTGTTATGGCTAATGGTATGCATGGCCAATATATATTATTATCATTAACACTTTGTTAACCAATGGAGTACAAATTCAGGTGGACTGTGGGCAGTCTCTTTTTTCCCCTAAATTTTCTGGGGCGCCAGAAGGCAAAGCGGTAAATATGCTATGATTGAGCAGCAAGCAGCGAAGCTACAAGAAACGCAGGCACGAGAGGAAGTATTTTTCCTCCTTCGTCCTCCTCATTTTTACACCTAATTTGCATGGTTATTATAATAATTATTACAATATTATTATTTAATATATATGCAAATATTTAAATTGATTTGTCAGGATTCAAAACACCAGCTGGTGCATTTGCCGTGTGCGGCCTGCATGGGCTCCCTGTGTGGTTATATGGACTCAAGGCACACCTGTGGGCACCCTTCATGTCACACCATTTACAATTGGGAGTAACTGGAGTTTTAATTTCTGGCAGAGCCCTTTGCATGGGTGTTGAAGTAAGTGTGTGTTCTGATTTGTCTTTAAGGTGGCTGGTAACGGTTTACAGCCCTTGCGCTTTGATTGATCGATACTACCATCTATATCAGTTGATGTTAAAATAAAGGTGGTGAACGATTGCCTAATCATCGGTGAACAAGTTATGATAATATTTGTGACATAATAGGTTACCATAGCAACAATATTACCTGTCAAAAACACCCTTATTTTTAGCTTTGAGTGCTTATAACTCAAAAACGAGCCCAGTGACCCCCATTTTTTATAATTGAATAATGATCAGCATGTTAAGATACAACTTTTTGCAAAGTTTAAAAAAATTCTGCGGAGGGAATTCAGAGCCACCTTAAATTTTCGAAAATTTAAGGGTGTTTTTGACAGGTAATATTGTTGCTATGGTAACCTATTATGTCACAAATATTATCATAACTTGTTCACCGATGATTAGGCAATCGTTTGACACCTTTATTTTAACATCAACTGATATAAGATGGTAGTATCGATCAATCAAAGCGGAAGGGCTGTAAACCGTTACCAGCCACCTTAAGCCCCGATAGTGCCATATGGCACAAAATGCTATTACAAGCTCAACATTGGGTCGATTTGTATGAAATTTGGACAGCAAAAAGATCTTGGCGAGATCTGCACATTGGAAGCATAAAATCATACCCCTCCTATATCAGACTTGATTAACCACCCCTTCAACTTTTGCATCTTTTGCCTGTTACACTTTTAAGGTCAAGTGAATATCTGATAACAACCCACACACCAAGAGCTTCAAATTAAGCTATTGTTTAGGGGTATACCCAATATATACAAGGAATAAGGTATTTTTGAACGCTTTTCTTTTTTCATTTTGGACACTCTTCAATCCAATATGTGACTTCCAGTATGTCTGTTGTGGTGATTTATGACATACCCCAAACAATACCTTTCAAATGGTATATTACTTGTGGTATTTCGGTCTATAGTTACCATTTTTGAAGATATGATATTTCTACCGGAGCTTAAAGGGTTAAAAGTTGAGGGTTTGAGGTTGAGTCTAAATAGCCCTGGGCTATGCCCTGGGTGGGGCAGGGGGACAGGAAGTGGGAGAGATGGGCAAAAAGTTCACAATATTACATGATATTTTGCAATAGAAAAAGAGGTGGGAATCAGGGAAGGGACAGGAACCGGGAACACATGGTACAGGAAGCTGGTAGTTCAGACCCCCAGTCCAGGTGCAGATCCAGACCGGCTTACACAGTTTTACGGAAATCGGTCAAATTTTTCAAATGACTCAAAATCAATTTTAGAGAGTGAAAATCTAAAAAACGTTTGCGGGGGGACATGCCTAGTAAACTGGTCAAGTTTTTCCCTGGATCTGCACCTGCAGTCCCCCCTCCCTAAAGATTATTAGTCCTTTCGACTCCTTTGATAGTTGGGTTTTCTACTGTCTCACCTCTCACAAAACATTATGGAACCAGTCAAGTTACCTTGTAACATTCTTGTGAAATGTCTTAGTTGCATGTGTAGTAGGAGCATGTGCAATAAAATTACTAAAATGTCTCTGTTTCTATTTTTACACACAAGTATTTTAAATTGATCAGTTCTTGTTATAATGCTAATGGACAGTTGATTAATGACTTGTTTGACAGGTTTGGTTTATTATAAGCCACATAAAAGATCTGCTGGCCGAGAATCAGGAACAGAAAACACCATTACTAAGTACAGAGCCATTGATTGAAAACACTGACTAGAGATACACCTGCTAAAATTCTGCTACACCAAGTGGACAATCCAAGAGTAGCGTGACAAAAAGAGAACTTCATCTGATTGCTGAATTATTGAGCATAGCTTATGCACAGAAACATGCAGTTTCATGTAGTCAAACCTGTATTACGCGGACACCCTCGGGAATGCTCTAGTGTCCGCTTAATACAGGGTGTCCGCTGAGGTATTATTTACAGTAAAGAAGGGAACTGATTAATTGTTTTGACTGTACCTTCCTTGTTACTAGTACAGCATGAAACATGATAATTTAAAAGACAATTTGTATCACCGTTGTTGAAAGAAGGTAGCTCTACTTCATAATACTGCATCACAACACAATCATTTGGCCAACCATGTTAGCCTGCATGGTGCAGTAAGACTGGGTCAAGTCCTTAAAACATTTCCTAATTTTAAAATAGAATATCACAGAGAAATATGACAGATACACTGTAACATGCAATAAATTTTGAGAAAGAACTTATTTCAACAACTTGATCACCAGTAGGCCAGAGGTTAATGAGGGCAATCAATATTGAATTAATTGATCATTCTTGAACTTTTTAAAATTTCCATCCTTGGAGACCCAGGGGTAGTTAGTCAGGGCGAGATGAATTAAATCAGGCAAATAAGCGTGATGAAAGTTCTTCCTCCAACTAACTGCCCTGGGTCTCCAAGGACAATCGTGTTCCCAGAGTCCTCGTTACCCTTGTCCAGCGGTGGAGCGGCCAACAAGGACCTCTGGGATAGAGTGATCCACCTGACTTGCGCAGTAAGACCGGAAGTCCAAGAATCTTGGCGCCATTAGTTGAAACATGGGTTCGAACACATGTGCAGTAGAACCGGAAGTCCAAGAATCTTGTCATGGCGGATTGCTTCCCCCCAGAGGTCCTTGTTAGCCGCTCCACCACTGGACAAGGGTAACGAGGACTCTGGGAACAAGATTGCTCCAAGGATGGAAATGTTCCAAATAGTAAGTGGTTTTCTGGTTGTTTGGAATTCTGTGCTTTTACTTTATGTGCAGGTGTGTGATACTTTTCTATCTTCGACTGACATTTTTTATGGAGTTTGATAGCAATAGGCCATTTTCGTGTACTTAGTATTGAACTGGAACTAGCTTGAAATGGAGGCTGATGTGTGGGAATATCATTAAAAACAGCTATATCTCATTTGCTGAATACCATAAATCCTTGAATAAGCGCCTCCCCTCGAATAAGCGCCCCTATAGAATCATAATATAAACCCACCCCTCTCCTTAAATGCAGTCAAAACGAATGTATGAAGTAAGAGAAGGCAGAATTACTACTATTTCATGCCAAAAATATATTTTATAAAAAATACAACTTGTTCAATATTATGGAATATTTGACAAGAGAAAACCTGAAATTTGAAATAAGCTCCCACCTTTTTCGAGGATTTATGGTAGCCTCCATTTACAAGCTAGATCCAGTTAGACACTGAAAAAACGAATATGGCTTATTAACAACACTGTGTAGATCAATATTCTTTTGTGTGAAGAATCAATAATCTGGTAAATCCAGTTTCCAAAAATATCAAAGTGTACATTTTTGAAGAAAAGAAAGGCATCACTATAAATAAAATGAATTTTATGAAATGTGGTGTTTTTATAGTAACTTTAATTATTTATCTGAATTTAATTTATAACATTGGCAATGACGTTTTACTATCAAAAATCATCTTATTGAATTGACAAATCTAACCACTGCCTGGTTAGCTCAGTTGATAGGATGCCAGACTGCTGTGCAGGATGTCGCGGGTTTGAATCCCGGCCGGACCACAAACCAGCGGTCTTAAAATAACTGGTAAGAGTTCACGCTGGCTGTGCCGTGCTTAATAAAATACCTTGTCTCAGTATAGATGATCGCGTCACTGGGCGGTGACATTATGGCCTTGTCTCCTACACCTCCCCCCTCCCCGGTGTTGTGGTCTGGCCTACTTACATGCATTCATGGGTTGGTTGAGTGGGTGAGATCATAAATGGACTGATAGCGGCTGCCATAGGTCTCTAAGACGTTTCCGAGATCACCAAAATCTCCAAGTCACTCGAAAATCGAAGAAATTGCTATACAGTCAAACCTCCCTTAACAAACAGTTCCTGTAGGCGACCACCTCTCGTAAGCGGACACTTGGTCATGTTCCCAGCTACATACAAACACTACATTTTTAACCTCCCATTTTTCTGGTCCCGAGGGTGTCCGCTTACGGGAGGTTCGACTGTATTTACAAATGGTCAAATTAGCCGCTAAAATAGTAACCAATCACAATGCTGAATTTAATCTCGTGCCGAGCGAGATCTGGGTACGAGAGTTTGTCGAAAGAAAACAGGATATTTGAATGGTACATACATGACGTAATAAATGGTTCAATATGGCTGAATGATGGCTGGGCTTATGAACGTGGCACTAAAAATCCTCGTCGATTTTTTCGACAAATTCGGTCTCATTTACAAAAGAGATGTGGATCCTTCTTGGGCAACAAACTCGGTAAAGGTCACAAAATAACGCTTCCTCCGTCAACGCCACATTTGACGATAAATCCTTCTCTTCTTGAAGGCAAAAGAGTTCTGTTCGTGGGAGACGTCCACGGCTGTTTTGACGAGCTGGAGGAATTGTACAATAAATGTACACATCCTGACAAGGACACTGTTGTAGTTTTCGTTGGTGACCTCGTGTTCAAAGGGCCGAAGACTTTGGAAGTGATACGCTTTGCGAGAGAGACTGGCTCTTTCTCTGTCCGGGGCAATCACGAACAGTCAGTCCTAACAGAAATCCTACACAAACGAAGAGATGAACCCGTACGCGGTAAGCGCAAATTTGTTTACGACCTGACCCAAGAGGACGAAGAATTCCTACAAAATCTTCCCTTCACGATAAGCATTCCCTCTTTGAATGTGCTGGTAGTTCATGGAGGTTTGCCTCCCAGGGGTACCCCTGCCTGAGCAAGACCCCCTGGGGATGATCTTCATCAGAAACTACATCCCTGAAAAGTTTCAAGGAATTTCTCAAATAGATGATGGTTTTCCATGGGCGTCCATGTGGAATGGACCTCAGCATGTTGTATTTGGACATGATGCTCGCCGGGACTTCAGCTCTATGCACATGCTACTGGTATTGACACTGGATGTGTATATGGCAATTATCTGACTGGTATCCTGGTCGAGGATGGGGTTTGGGACAGCAGAAAATTAATCCAAGTCAAAGCGAAACAAAAGTACACTCCAAAAGAAGTTGACATAAAAAAACTACCTGAATACTTTTTCAAGTCTTGAATATTTACAGTGAAGATGACGCTACCGTTGCCACTTGACAAAGTTTTTGATTAATTTTTGACATCTTTTTGACAACTTTTTGACGACATTCGGATGGGTTCCATTTGATTTGACCAATCAAAATCCAAGGAGTGTTGGAGGCGGAGTCGTGAAATTTGAATGGTTTTAGTTTCTAGTCTAGTTCAAATGTGGCGCCACTGAAACGGAACCCATCAAAGTTGTCAAAAAGATGTCAAAAATTAATCAAAAACTTTGTCGAGTGGCAACGGTAGCATCATCTCACTGTAATATTGCTCCGTAAAAACTAAAATCTAAAACTAAAACTCATTTTCATATGAAAGGTTTCACACTTGGACTCATTTTGAAACAGAGGTAAAGGGAACTCAGAAATTATAAAATAAACTAAAGCCATGTATACCCGAACCTCCTCACCACAGCATTTGACTATTAGCTAGACTGCTTGCATTACAGTCCCCCTTTTCTTTAATTACATTGTAAGATCCAAGAAGTGTTTATCCCTGCGAGCATGAGTGCAAAATGGTGATATGGACAAGAAGGGGTTGTGGCACACCCTTGTCTAATCCCAATCCCTTCTCATTCTCATCCATGTTCCTTTCAAAAGAGAAACAACTCCTTGTAATCTGACATCAGTACTGTTGGGAGGGGCGGAGGAGACTTTGAACAAGTTGCCATGGTTTCATGCTGTGCGTTGTCAATCAACTCTTTGTAGGATCCAATCAGAAACAAACTGTCATTAGACAACTGCAAAGGCAAAAAACACTGTTTTCCTACATTCTTAATTTTTTCTGAAACTACTCTTGACAAGTATTCAAATGTCTTAGAATATTGTATTATTTTTAGAGTGCATAGCACCAAAAAGAAATATTTGTATTCCATTGGTCATTTTATCATGTTTAACATTTGGCCCTTTGGTAAAGTTTTTGAAATCAAAGTGTATTAAACTTTAATAGATTTGTTGGGGTTTTTTCAGTAAAAACAATAAAAAATTATTAAACAGTGCTTAATATGTATGTGGCAACAAAAATGATACTGCTAAAAAGAAAACATGGTTGGGGGGGGGGGGGGGGGGGTGTTTGGTATTTTGATCCGAATGATATATTTTTATACCTGCCAACTTTTCCCGAGTGAATGAAATATGGAGATTTCGCGTTGCGTCTTCTAGCAGGAGGTGATTTCCACGCGCTCTCACCCGCTCAATCCCTGAGAAAAATTAGGGAATACTCGTAGTCTAGGCAAATTGTAATTTATGTATTATTTACTTGTACAGGGAGTTGTATACCTTAACTTATTAAAATACCCCAAAAGAGCATTAATCCTAAAATAAATGTAAAATCTTAATAAATAAATATTTAGAATATATATATTTTTTTAAATGCCAACAATTTTAAAACTCTGTAGTTCTATTATAATTATACATTTTCCATGCTACTATTAAATTCCAAAATCAAGCTCTAGGCAAACATTTCTTCCAGATAACTTTAGTTCTTGTCCCATTCCCTACAAAGCACCCTCTCTCAAGCTCCTGAAATTATCAAATTAAGTACCATGGGTTCTGAATCAAATCATTACAATGTACATGTACAAGTATTTAAATTGTGTCGTTCCAGAAATGTCCATACCACGACATGGAGGTTTTTGGTTTTGAACCCCCCACCCCATTGGAATTTCCAGTTTAGCTTCATACTTTACTTTAAAAATTTGGCTTTTGAGACCCCCTCCCCTCGGAATTTCTAATGACCTTCCTTGGGGTGGGTATGGATATTTTCTGGAACCGCACATTAACCAAATTTCGCTTATGAGAGCAAAATAAAATAGGTACAAAATGAATACATCCACATTATTATTCAACAAATTGTCACAAAATGGCCATATATGGTAAAGAAGCCCTGTAATCCATGACAGACTGGACAGATATCTTGTAACACTGTCCAATATGGTCATGGTGCAATTTTTGTATGCGTGCGGTAAAATGTTCAAGTCAGTTCTTGAAATAAAAGGGGGAAGAGTATTATTTGTTGAATAATAAAACAAAATCCTGTTCAATCTTGCAGAATATCACCTGATTTTAGCCAACTCGAGCTCGACCTATGGCCTCGTCGGCCTAAGTATCAGGCGATATTCCGCACGATTTTGCAGGATATATAATTGTTAAGTATATCTAGTTTGCCACATTTGGAAGTGTGCTCAAAATTATTATCCAACATCTTGCAAAGTGCTGCTGGGTTAAAGATTACACAATCACAGTTTATCTAGCCTTCTTGACAATTTGTTGAAATTATAATAAAACTCGATATCTTGCAGAATATTGTCTGATTTTAGCCAACTCGGCCAATAATCGTTCTTTGATTTTATCTGAGGATATTATTGTAACTGTTTGCACGTACATTATTCAAGCCAGATCAATAGAAAGCTTGATTTTATATGCAGATATGTTTAAAAACTTATACTACATGTTAGCCTCCTCCGCAGGCAACTCTTACATAAAGGCACGAGTGAGAGACTGGTACAGAGGACAAAAAGGTGTTGCCCCAGACCCCGGAGACCAAGGAGTTGCCTGCGGAGGAGGCTAACTACATGTATAGGCTTATATAATTTTCAGAAGCTGGTAGTATGATCATTATTTTTTGTTCTGGGGGAAGATCATTGAGGACATCTTCATCCAACTGGATAATCTCGTCCTTTGGTGCAGGTTCCTTGGACTCATCTGGGTTGGCTCTGCACACACACCCAGAGGGGGGGGGGGGGGGGGGTACTTGACCCATGTTTGGGTATAGGGGTGCCACTGAGGGTTTGAAAACCTGACCCTGTTTAGGGCAAAAAAACAATAAAAATACCTACCCTGTGTAGGACAATATCCTCTATTTTAGGACCCTGTTTAGGTTGCAATTTAGCGAATCCAGGAGCCCATCACTAGGAGCGTGCAACTGGACTGGATTCGTGTCACAGCGTTTTTGCAGACCAGGTTATTTTTAGATTCCCTTTCTCGCGAATCCTATTCAAACAAGGTAATCAAAAGTTGTGATGTAATGAATGACGTGTCATATTTCTCAATTGACAAGGAGATCATATTTTTTCCCGGGAAAAAGGAGTCTAAAAATAACCCGATCTGTAAAAATGCTGTGACATAGACGGAGTATGGGAGATGGACGCTCCTAGTGATGGGCTCCTGGCGAATCCCGTTTGACTGATACACGGCAAACGTCTCCAATCTCTAAATACTGTATAAACCATATTTTACGACCACAATCGTGCAACCATACCCTGTTTAGGACAGGTTCAGACCCTGTTTAGGACAGACTCGCATGAAATTATATACCCTGTTCAGGGTAGAGAAGAGAGGCCAAAAACCATACCCTGTCCAGCGGCACGTCCCCCGTATAGGCCACATAAGGGAGTACCCCCCCCAAAAGTGGAATAAAGCCAGTTAAAAAACCATGGACCAACATCAGGAACTGACCAAGCTGGAAGTACGCCAAACACTGTCGCCGGCATCATCATCAAACCTGCATCAAACCACAGATTTTCTTTAGATCATCACATCAATTTTATAAGTGAAGAAAACGCACAGAGTTGTATAAGATTTGAAAGAAAGATACCATGCTGTTGACTTAGCATGTACAAAGCATCTGAATTGAGAAACGGCCAATAATATTAGAAGTTACTGTATTTAGGGATGGACCATTTTATTTTGAGGGATGGGGAGGTTGGGCAAATTACCAAAAAAAATTCCTGCACAGCAAAAGTAGAGAAAAAAAATCGTGCCAAAGCGAGTTCACTCACAAGCAAAAGGTGAAAAAGAAATTCATGCACAAACTTAAGACAGAAAAAAAATATTCCAACTCAGAAAACATTGCCCAACCCCCCCCCCCCCCCCCCCCCCCCCCCCCACACCCCTTCTCAAAATAAAATGGTCCACCCTTACTTGAATAAATGCCTGGGGTGTTTATTACCAACTCGGTACTTTAGAGGGGGCTATGTCTAAAATAAGGAACGGGGAATGGGGGAACGGGAATGGGGGAATGGGGGAACGGAAATGGGAATCCTCTAAAAGGCGGAATCTCTAAAATAGGGAATCTCTAAAAGTCGGAATCTCTAAAATAGGGAATCTCTAAAAGGAGGAATCTCTAAAAATAGGGAATCTCTAAAAGGCGGAATCTCTAAAATAGGGAATCTCTAAAATGCGGAATCTCTAAAAGGCGGAATCTCTAAAAGGCGGAATCTCTAAAAGGCGGAATCTCTAAAAGGCGGAAATCTCTAAAAGGCGGAATCTCTAAAAGGCGGAATCTCTAAAAGGCGGAATCTCTAAAAGGTGGAATCTCTAAAAGGCGAATCTCTAAAAGGCGGAATCTCTAAAAGGCGGAATCTCTAAAAGGCGGAATCTCTAAAAGGCGGAATCTCTAAAAGGCGGAATCTCTAAAAGGCGGAATCTCTAAAAGGCGGAATCTCTAAAGGCGAGTTTTCGTTGATATCAATATCACTAGATATACGACTCATGGCTGTCGTCGCTTGCGACAATAGAGAGCTTATATATATATAATTATGCACAGACGTTTTTGAGCCACGGACGGCAACCGGAATGTTCTTGTTTTTGGTGCCCTTTCACCCCTGCCATGCCGCGCCAATGAGTTGGAAAGCCCCTCGTTGTAGTATTTTACAACTTGGCGTTACTGACAAAAAGTCGGTAATAGGCGCCAAAGAAGAGAATATTCGACTTCCGTTTGACGTGCGTGGCTCAAAAACGTCTAATTATTCCAAGGGACCACACAAATAGTCTGTACAGACGTCCATTGGTATGAAAATCAATTCTGTGCACGTCACTAGATTGTAATTTTCGTTGCAATTTGAACGAAGAAATAATGAGGAATCTCTGAATAATCAAAACAGAAACGTCTGGATCTTATTTTATCTCGATCATTATCTGTAATCAGTCAAAAATTGCACGCTGACATTTGTTTCTATTACAACCTGCGGCTAATGGGCTAAAAAAAATACCTTTTCAAATTGCTCGTATTAAAAAATTGAGACGAAAAACTTAACAAGCTCTCTAATGCCTCTCAAAATGATAACAAAACACTGCGTTATTAAATTTTAGTAAAAGAAGCAAACAAAAAATTCACCTTATCTGTGATGTTATCTGAGACACATGCTAAGTATGTTTTCATTGTGTGTGGTCACGTTTTAAAATGACATGATTAACTAAACTAGTAGTGAGAATATACGCTCAACGGCTGCTTTTTTATGTTGAAAAAGAGCCAGAATGGCTTTAATATCGGGCAAATTGCATGATGTGAGTGGTTGCATAAGCGTTGTGATGCAAAAACATGTAATTGGGAATCAAAGGTTACATGATGTTCAGTGGAGTGGAATTGACGATAAATAAAAAGCCATAAGATAATTAAGCGGCTTTGTGTTTATATCCATACAACGTTTCTTTCGCAGTTTCGCTGTAGGACGTGTTTGTTACCATTTTGAGAGGCATTATAGAGCTGGTTAAGTTTTTCGTCTCAATTTTTTTAATATACGAGCAATTTGAAAAGGTTTATTAGAGACTCCTGATTAGACAACGCGTTTTTAGTTTTTAGCCCATTATTGTTTATCAGTGATGTTATCAGCGACATCTGCTAATATGTTTTAAAAACAACTTAACTAGTAGTGAGAATATACGATCAATGGCGGCTTTTTTATGTCGAAAAAGGCGAATTCTCCCAAAATAGTCACCCGAATGCGGGAAGTGGCTGCAAGACAACGTTTTTAGCCCATTAGAGAGTCATTAGAGAGTCATTAGAGAGGTCACAACCCGGGTCACAATTTGAAGTTTTGGACTAACAACGTTTCTTTCTCGGCGGGCCCGCATTTATTTTCGAATCTACAGCTTGTATAGATGATTATTCAGAGATTCCTCCGCTCTTTCTTCGTTCAGAATATTGCTGTAGGTAATCCCGAACTCAATACCTCTTGCCGTGTGTGGTCCCTTGGTCTTTATTTATTCTCGAAATGATTGCCGCAAGCGACGACAACCACGAGTCGTATATCTAGCGGTGATATTGATATTTCTCAACGTTTCAGTAAACGGATAACGATTTTAGACATAATTCCCTATTTTAGAGATTCCCTATTTTAGAGATTCCGCCTTTTAGAGATTCCCTATTTTAGAGATTCCGCCTTTTAGAGATTCCCTATTTTAGAGATTCCGCCTTTTAGAGATTCCCTATTTTAGAGATTCCGCGTTTTAGAGATTCCGTCTTTTAGAGATTCCGCCTTTTAGAGATTCCCTATTTTAGAGATTCCGCCTTTTAGAGATTCCGCCTTTTAGAGATTCCCTATTTTAGAGATTCCGCCTTTTAGAGATTCCCTATTTTAGAGATTCCGCCTTTTAGAGATTCCCTATTTTAGAGATTCCGCCTTTTAGAGATTCCCTATTTTAGAGATTCCGCCTTTTAGAGATTCCGCCTTTTAGAGATTCCGCCTTTTAGAGATTCCGCTTTTTAGAGATTCCGCCTTTTAGAGATTCCCTATTTTAGAGATTCCGCCTTTTAGAGATTCCCTATTTTAGAGATTCCGCCTTTTAGAGGATTCCCATTTCCGTTCCCCCATTCCTCCATTCCCGTTCCCCCATTCCCCGTTCCTTGTTTTAGACATAGCCCTTTAGAGGGGGCATTAATTCCAAAAACTAAGCTGAAAGCCGACAAAGGCACAGGAAAGGCAACCTCGTTCCCAGTGTCTCTCATCTTCCCGCCCCCTGGTAGGAAATTTTAATTTCTGAAATGACGGAAAAGAAGGCATATTCCGCGACATCAGAGGGTACAGTTTTGGGTGGAGAACCTTTGAAGAAAATTTAATTTCTGAAGTAACGAAAATAAAAGGCATATTCCGCGTAATGAGAGGAGTACAGTTTTGGGTGATAAACCTTTGCAGAAAATTTAATTCTAAAATGACGAAAAAAAGACATATTCCGCGAGATGAGAGGGGTACAGTTTTGGGTGGCAAACCTTTGAAGAAAATTTATTTTCTGAAATGACGAAAAAAAAAAAGGCATATTCCGCGTGAAGAGAGGGGTACAGTTTTGGGTGGTGAACCTTTGCAGAAAATTTAATTTCTGAAATGGACGAAAAAAAGGTATATTCCGCGACATGAGAGGGGTACAGTTTTGGGTGGTGAACCTTTGTAGAAAATTTAATTTCAGAAATGACGAAAAAAAAAAAAGGCATATTCCGCGTGATGAGAGGGGTATAGTTTTGGCACAGGTGACCAAAGCGTACTATAAGAGTTTGTATGGATTTTTATAAGAGTTTGTATGGATTTGAAATTTAATTGAAAATATCTTCTTTTTCCTTTGAAAAGCTTCAATAAGTTTGAAACCTTACCTGGTGTCCTTTTTTTGTCTCCCTGGTGCTTCTTTAAGTTAAGTTTTTCTTCTATTTTCAACTCAAGTGAGTATTGGATAATGGCGACCAGAGCTCTCCCGCGGTCTCCCCCGATGGATGGATTTAGTCCTCGACCGTTAGTTCTATGCCAACTTTTTTATTAAGCGGCCGACGCCCAGCGGCCGCTTCTAGAAATGGACGTTTTTTTTTCATGTCGCTAGCCCTAGTCCTCTCCACGGTTGACATGATGTTATCGCATCTCGGTCTAAAATTAGCCAGTAGAGAATTTCTCTTCCACAGGCTTTCTGTAGTGTCGTGTAAGTGCGTGCATGTATTTAGTTTATTACAGGAATCGCATTGAAAAAAGCAAAGACAAATGTCCCACAGTAGTGAACAGCAGTGTTGTTGCAAAATGTGCTAAATTTGGCGGTGTGACCTTTGCGCGTGAGGGGCAGTTTCCCGTTACATTGTAAACGTAGCCAGGAGACATGCAAATAAATAGCCACAAGAGAATTTCTGTTCTGTTTAATACATGCACCTCAACCAGTAAACGAACGATAAAACCGGTCCCAAAAACATAACAGTTTTTCTTAACACAATTCCACAGCATATATGTCATTCACAATTTATTTTCACGTTGAGCGTAAACATATCTTTGCCCACGTTGAATATGATGCAATCTACATTAGCTAAAATTAACCACAAGAGAATTTCTCCGGCTTCCGGAGCATGATGCAATATATTACATCAGGCAGTCACGTTTTTTCGTCACGCAGGTTCGTGTGTTGACTCTTAGGATTTGGAGGGTGCACCTCAGAGTCCAGTGACCATGGATAGTTTTCGTGTCGTGTAAGAGCTCTTTTCATGTAAAGAAACAAGCGAAATATTTAATTAGACAAGGGAAAATAACCTCAACTACTCGAGAAGAGCCACTACAGAGCAGGAAATGGAGGGGTCCGTGTCACGATGTAACGAAAGTTAATTTTATATTTCTTATATTTATATTTCTCGTCACGCATGTTCGTATGCTGACTCTCGCTCATTTTAGGGGTGCACCTCAGAGTACAGTGACCGAGGGGGAGTCGGGGGAGGAGAGATCGATTGTTGTTTCCCCCATTATTAAGGTAATCGGCCGCTTGTAAACTACTTTAGGAGTTCTTGTCTGTCAAATCCCCACCCCTGGCCCGCACTCCCCACCCCCACCCTCCCGAAAAACATGGCCAGAAAATAAAACTGAAAAAATTAGCGGCCTGTTCTGATGTATGGTACTCAGACTGCCACGGTTGCGTAAAAAAGGCGCGAAACCTTGGCGGTCACCTCGCGACACGTGATAATTATCCGGGAACTCTCAAATGCGCGTAACTCGCAATGCATGATGTCCAAACTGCACATGTGTTCCTGACCGCGAAACTTTAAAAAAAACTTCTCTCAAAAACAGGTTTGTTGTTATTCTAAAACTTCTTTAAGGCTGGCTTTTTGACATTGTACTTGATAATGACAGTTTATGTGTACATTTTATGATGTTTTACAGTTTTTTCTCCACTTTAGACAAGTATAATGAGTTCTTGAAGCAGCCACGTGCCGAAGGAAACATGGCGACCGAGGAAAGCACCGTGTGAGGTGTGTATTCAGTCTGTTTTAACTCTTAAGCTTAAGCAAAAGCCCCTTGGGGAGAGTAATAAACATATTGTATTATTTACCGACTGTAATTCGGTGTGCGACTTTCCGTGACTTTCGGCAGAAAGTTTTAATAACATGTTTTGACATGTTTTCTGCCCCGGTTTCTACTCATCGGACACTTTAACACGTGGCCCCTATTCTGAACAGGTCCTTGGTCTGGACACCCCGGTTTATCGTGTAATTTTTCGATAGGAAACGAATTTTTAATAATAACTAACCCATCCGAAGATTTATTGATCTGTTTGTCTCCTTAATCTCGCTTGGAGGCTTTCCTGCTGCTAGTAAACAGGGGTGTCCGGAGCAAGGACCCGGATTAGGGGCCACATACTGTAATCCACGGGGGGAGGAGGATTTTCATTCCAATTTTTCTTAGGATATAGACCAGCTATAAGCGCTTCTCAATTTCATTTCAGAGGAATCAAAGCTTTGAGAGAAAATCCATAACAAAGTAGGTTTTAAGGTCAAGAAACCTTTTCGGACATCAAAATATATAAAGATATTACAAGCTAATCGGAAGGGCAAACACGTTCCAGATATTTAGTGGCATTTTTTTAGGAAGGAATATTTTACTTACGTTACAGATTAATTTTCAACATGCGAAGCTATTTCAAGGCTTTGAAAACATAGCACACGTTCGCAAAAGTTTGCATCGAAAATTACAAGGGTTTGTATGGTAGATTTGTGGGCTCACTGGAGGTACAAAGCTCTCTTTCAGCAGTCAGGACCCAAAAACAAAAATAGCCAATGTGGCTTATGGGATACAAAATGGCGTAGACTGCAAGCAGTCCCTCTTTCTTTCCGATAGCGAGCGCGAAGCGCGAGAGAGTCACTAATAATTTTCACTAAATTAATTTGGACATGTCCGGGGTCATGAAAATTTTCACAAAATTTCAACAGTTCCGCGGTCATGCAAATTTTCACTAATTTTCGACTGGTCCAGGGTCAGGAAAATTGTCACTAAATTTCAACAGGTCTGGGATCAGGAAAATGTTCACTAAATTTCGAGAGTTCTGGCATCAGGAAAATTTTCACTAATTTTCAACAGGTCCGGCATTAGGAAAATTTTTCACTAAGTTTCGACAGTTCCAGCATCAGGAAAATTTTCACTAATTTTTGACAGGTCCCTGGTCAGGAAAATTTTCACTAAATTTAGACAGGTCCGGGGTCACATAAATTTTCACTAAATTTAGACAGGTCCAGGGTCACATCAATTTTCACTAAATTTTGACAGAAATGTCTTACCGAAATTAATATAATAACATAATTTGTGAAGGATACAGCACGTGCAACGCTGAAACTTAACAAGTTCTGTGAATAAAATCAACCCAAGAAGATTTACCGCAAGTCAACTATTAACAAGATTAACACTTTTCTGCTACTGATCAAGCACCTCGCGATAAAATTGCGTAAGTATATTTCAACTTTTCACTTCAAAGTATCTGCTCACCAATTTACCACTTCCTGTGTCAGAAAAGTTCTGCACTCAACAGTAAAATCTATGCATCGCAATAGTGCACGTGTTTAGCAAAAAAAAAATTAATTATGTTTGGCAGCGTCACCAAATCCTTGCATATTCAAAGTAGTTACTTTAACGCGGAATTCTCAACCGAGGAAAATAAAAGAGACTTCTGGTAAAATCTCATGAATGAATATAACAGTAATGGATCTTAGTTTTCACATCACTCCATTTGTTCTTCTTATGTTGTTCCTTCGTGGTTGATCAAAGTTCTTTCTCTTTACTTAAAACTTAGAGCATTTTCTATCCCCATTATACCACTTGACCGTTGTCCGGTGTAACGTTTGTTTCAGCTGTCACACATTCTTGTCTGTTTCTTTGCCTGGTAGTATGTATAGGGAAGAAGTATGTAAAGACAATTTATTGCTCCTCACAGAGCCATATTTTTCTAGCAATGGGGGTTTGTACTCTCACCCACGATGATGGGTGCTAGTAGTAAAGTAGTAAATCTTTATTTTAAGCAGGGTGGCCCATTCATCTCTAGGCTGGTATCCATAGGGGGCCTGCGTCTAAAAAATACATTATATTACAATTTAAGAAGATTTAAAAAATTACTATACTAATTACAATAAGATAAAAAATACTTTAAATACTATGATAAAAAATACGATACTAATTACTATAATTACTATAATTAGTATCGTTGTCTAACTCCCTGAAGAATTCTGCAACAAGCAGACAAAACGTGTAGGACAGAAACTGTCTCTTGCAGTTCAATTATGTGCACATTCACACCAGCGAATAAAAATAATATGAATTGATTTTAAAATATTGTATTTGAATTTCTTTTTTGATAGGGTTTCTCAAAGTGACAGTGACCTGGCAAAGGACAGTGGTGAAAGACATGTGTGACAGACATGCTGACAGACATGTGTCACCTACATCATGTATATTGATGGTGGGTTGGTGTTCATTACAGTTTGCACTACCCTTTGTGTCTCTGAGTTTTAACACAATGTTTCTTGCCGCATAAATAGTTTCACGTGATGCATGTTAGGAAACAGGCACATGCAAACAGTGGTCCCCAAAATAAACAACACTCCTTAGTAAGGTTGTATGTGCCTGTTTTCCTAACACTCACAAGATATAAATATTTATGCCACTGTCTTGAAGTCCTGTAGTGTTAAAATTACCTGTTAGCTAATGAGTAAACGAGTCAAGTGAGGCCTTAAGCTACTGTAATTTGCTGTTCCGAGCTTTTGCCGATCCACGGCATCATCAGGGAATAAGAAAATATTCTGCAGTACAGGATTATAAAGTATAAGTTGTGGCGTGGGTGACACAAATATTAAGTAGGCGGTAGTAATGAACAATAACAATAGGTAATTAGCTGTACAAAATAATAATGGTGATAGTAATAAACAATGAATGATTAGTTCTGATGAGAAAAAATTGTCTTAGAGTTTCTGTAGATAGTTCTGCCTAAAACAAAAGATCTTTACCTGTTAGCGTTTATTCAAACAGGCATTACTTGTAAACTTGTCTAACTCCCTGAAGAATTCTGCAACAGGCAGACAAAACGTGTAGGACAGAAACTGTCTCTTGCAGTTCAATTATGTGCACATTCACACCAGCGAATAAAAAATAATAAAAATGATGCCTAGTAATTAAATATCTTTCATTTGCGTATCTCTAAATCTGAATTGATTTTAAAATATTGTATTTGAATTTATTTTTGATAGGGTTACTCAAAGTGACAGTGACCTGGCAAAGGACAGTGGCGAAAGAGCTGAAGGAGCATGGTCTCACTCTCGAAACAGCCAGAAGATGGACAGAAGACCGGCAGCAGTGGAAAACCCTTGTGGAAGCCCCATGTGCCACTTTGAGCACTTTGGGTCCTGAGTGAATGAGTGACTCAAGGTCACAGCAATCATCATTGATTCTTCTGCCTTATTGAGTTAGGTTTGCCACGATGGACATCCTTTGTTTGTTTATTCTTGGGACACTCTCTCTTCCGCCAGGTTGCGACAGGCTTGCGACGACGGGCATCCTTTGTTTGTTCGTTTATTACGACACTCTCTCTTCCGCCAGGTTGCGACAGGCTTGCGACGACGGGCATCCTTTGTTTGTTAGTTATTACGACACTCTCTCTTCCGCCAGGTTGCGACAGGCTTGCGACGACGGGCATCCTTTGTTTGTTCGTTATTACGACACTCTCTCTTCCGCCAGGTTGCGACAGGCTTGCGACGACGGGCATCCTTTGTTGGTTCGTTATTACGACACTCTCTCTTCCGCCAGGTTGCGACAGGCTTGCGACGACGGGCATCCTTTGTTTGTTCGTTATTACGACACTCTCTCTTCCGCCAGGTTGCGACAGGCTTGCGACGACGGGCATCCTTTGTTGGCTCGTTATTACGACACTCTCTCTTCCGCCAGGTTGCGACAGGTTTGCGACGACGGGCATCCTTTGTTGTTTCGTTATTACGACACTCTCTCTTCCGCCAGGTTGTGACAGGCTTGCGACGACGGGCATCCTTTGTTGGTTCGTTATTACGACACTCTCTCTTCCGCCAGGTTGCGACGACGGGCATCCTTTGTTTGTTCGTTATTACGACACTCTCTCTTCCGCCAGGTTGCGACAGGCTTGCGACGACGGGCATCCTTTGTTTGTTCGTTATTACGACACTCTCTCTTCCGCCAGGTTGCGACAGGCTTGCGACGACGGGCATCCTTTGTTGGTTCGTTATTACGACACTCTCTCTTCCGCCAGGTTGCGACAGGCTTGCGACGACGGGCATCCTTTGTTGGTTCGTTATTACGACACTCTCTCTTCCGCCAGGTTGCGACAGGCTTGCGACGACGGGCATCCTTGTTGGTTCGTTATTACGACACTCTCTCTTCCGCCAGGTTGCGACAGGCTTGCGACGACGGGCATCCTTTGTTTGTTTCGTTATTACGACACTCTCTCTTCCGCCAGGTTGAGTTAGCCTTGTGACGACGAGCGTCCATTGTTTGTTCGTTCTTGCGACCCCCTCACTTCCGCCAGGTTGAGTTAGCCTTGTGACGACGAGCGTCCATTGTTTGTTCGTTCTTGCGACCCCTCACTTCGCCAGGTTGAGTTAGCCTTGTGACGACGAGCGTCCATTGTTTGTTCGTTCTTGCGACCACCTCACTTCCGCCAGGTTGAGTTAGCCTTGTGACGACGAGCGTCCATTGTTTGTTCGTTCTTGCGACCCCCTCACTTCCGCCAGGTTGAGTTAGCCTTGTGACGACGAGCGTCCACTGTTTGTTCGTTCTTGCGACCCCCTCACTTCCGCCAGGTTGAGTTAGCCTTGTGACGACGAGCGTCCATTGTTTGTTCGTTCTTGCGACCCCCTCACTTCCGCCAGGTTGAGTTAGCCTTGTGACGACGAGCGTCCATTGTTTGTTCGTTCTTGCGACCCCCTCACTTCCGCCAGGTTGAGTTAGCCTTGTGACGACGAGCGTCCATTGTTTGTTCGTTCTTGCGACCCCCTCACTTCCGCCAGGTTGAGTTAGCCTTGTGACGACGAGCGTCCATTGTTTGTTCGTTCTTGCGACCACCTCACTTCCGCCAGGTTGAGTTAGCCTTGTGACGACGAGCGTCCATTGTTTGTTCGTTCTTGCGACCCCCTCACTTCCGCCAGGTTGAGTTAGCCTTGTGACGACGAGCGTCCATTGTTTGTTCGTTCTTGCGACCCCCTCACTTCCGCCAGGTTGAGTTAGCCTTGTGACGACGAGCGTCCATTGTTTGTTCGTTCTTGCGACCCCCTCACTTCCGCCAGGTTGAGTTAGCCTTGTGACGACGAGCGTCCATTGTTTGTTCGTTCTTGCGACCACCTCACTTCCGCCAGGTTGAGTTAGCCTTGTGACGACGAGCGTCCATTGTTTGTTCGTTCTTGCGACCCCCTCACTTCCGCCAGGTTGAGTTAGCCTTGTGACGACGAGCGTCCATTGTTTGTTCGTTCTTGCGACCCCCTCACTTCCGCCAGGTTGAGTTAGCCTTGTGACGACGAGCGTCCATTGTTTGTTCGTTCTTGCGACCCCCTCACTTCCGCCAGGTTGAGTTAGCCTTGTGACGACGAGCGTCCATTGTTTGTTCGTTCTTGCGACCCCCTCACTTCCGCCAGGTTGAGTTAGCCTTGTGACGACCAGCATCCATTGTTTGGTCGTTCTTATGTTGAGTTGAATTGGGCATCTATTTTTTCTTGTGGGTTGTGACAACTACACTGTACAGTATCATCCACTAGCACTTCTTCTTAACCATGAATGCCTGTGCCCGGTTGTTCGAAGGGTGGATAACGCTATCCACCGGATAAATCACTATCCAGTGGATGGCGTAGTTGGTTTTGTTAACGCTTATCCACTGGATAGCGATTTATCCGGTGGATAGCGATTTATCCGGTGGATAGCGTTATCCACTCTTTGAACAACCGGCCCCTGGAGATGGATTGGCCAAGTTCTGCGTATAGAACTAGACCATGACCCTCGCAATGACACTTGGGACACCTTACGGAAAGAGATGTCGAGGGAGTCCTAGGATGGCATGGATATTACTGCCGTCATAGAGCAAGAGGAAATGGGGTTTACATCCCGGAACACTGCAAAGGATAGGTCAAGATGGAGGGAAACTCGTTTATGGCCCTATTCCCAACCTGTGGAGAAGGAGCTAAGCTAAGCTAACCATAAATGCCGCTTGTACTGGACAAGTCATAGAGATGGAGATGTTCAGCAGCTATTTCAGCCACATTTTGGTACAGTAGTACAGTATGTAACTAAGGGACGCACCATTAGAAAATTGAAGGGGGGGGGGGGGGGGGTGTTTACAGTATGTAACTAATATAACATTGAACATAACACTCCTGTTATATTAATATATCATTGTTGTGGTTCAATTTTTTTTTGGTTTAAAATTTTTTAAACCAGTTTGATTTTTATTTTCCTTTGTCTAATATTCATTACCATAATCTGAGACGAAGGAAAATAAAAATCAAACTGGCTTAAAAAAATTTAAACCAAAAGTAAATTTAAACCACACATATACATTACGTACAGTAGAACCCCGCTAACTCAAACTCGGTTAAACCCTATACCAATTAGTTGAAATTTGCATACACACATGTATTTTATCCAGAAAACAACTCCTTTTTTGCCTGAATTGTTTTTATTTTGCCGGAAACGAGCTACACCAAATGTTTCAAGAGCTCATTTGCAAGCATATTTGACTTGAAGCGTCCGCCATATTGTAGTACTGATCAGCTAATCTATACCCCTAAATTTCAGGGGGCTTTTGTGAAATTTTTTTAAATTATTATTTTGCCATTGATTAATGTCAAAGAGCACATAAGCAGTTAATGGTTACACCTGTATACAAGAAATATTAAAACCTGAATTGGCTTTTAATCCTGGGGCCCTCCCTTAGCAAATTGCTCAAATCAATGTACCTGCTGAAAGAAAACAAAATATTAAGCCCAATACTTCTCGCTTTTGTAAATTAGATGTGAAAGGAGCCTAAGATGGGTGTATAATCTATGAAGTACTTCTTTTTATTCCATATGTACAGAGAGTGTAATTAACTGTGTTTTTTTTTTTCAGTGAAGGATTACGGCAGCTGGATGAGGAGTATGATGCAAAGTTGACCTGCTTGATCAATAAGCTAAATGATTGTACATAAAGACTCTTCAAAAACTGATCAGTTTAGGGACGGAGCCTGGGTCATGTGAACCGCTTCAGGGCAATCTCCTGTGGCCATGACTTTTAGTAGATACTTAGATAAGACTACGTTAAATTATGATAGTCCGCTTTTCTGTCAGTTGTCAAAACCAAATTTGGTTATAAGCCTAGGTTTACTGTTAGCTTTTTGGCCCAGCCCGGGAGGCATTTGACGTGGGGTACAGCTGGCCCGGGGTTTTCCTCCTAGGAGCAAGTGGACGTACGGGGAGGTTTTTCACCCAGCTGTTGTTCCACAACCCCTGTTCAGGTTGTAAATAAACTCTTGGCAGCGCTTGGCTTGTAGCGAGCCACACCAATAATAATTATTGTGTGTGTGTTTTTTGGGGAGTCCAACTAGGATTCAGAGGAGAGCTCTCACTTGGTATATACTACCTTATTGCTACTTTTCGCGTGTACTTCATTTCGCGAAATTGACAGATCCGTATTCGCGAAGGCTTAAGGTGGCTCGTAACGGTTTACAGCCCTTGTACTTTGATGGATCAATACTACCACCCTATATCAGTTGATGTTAAAATAAAGGTATCAAACAAATGCCCAATCATCGGTGAACAAGTTATGATAATCTATAATCATGACATAATAGGTTACCATAGCAACAGTATAACCTGTAAAAAACACCCTAAAATTTTTGCTTTACATGTTA